>BGPR01005058.1:0-100138 GCA_013235015.1 Araneus ventricosus
TCAATGTATTGCCATGCAATGCTTATATCTTATCTTATATTTTTGTAGAGGAAAAATATATTTATAGATATTATTTCCATCATGGTTTCAGCTAGTTTTATAAATTGGAATATAGGCAGTATCTTTTGTTCTTACATTTCTTCTTATCTTTTAAACCGAGAATAATATTTCGTTTTGATATTTTTTCTTTGATATTTATTGAGTTCTTTTCTTCCATACATGCCTCAAATATAACCTAAACAAGATCTTTAAACACCTTAAAGATAAAAACTTATATATTTCAAGTAAATAAATGACAATTTGTTAGAAGTTCTTGCATATGAAAGGATAGTGAGTATTGTAATTATATTGAAGGAAAACTGTTTTATAGATACCAAAACATTGACTCTACACATAAACTGCAATCAAATCTTTCATAAATATCTTATTTGCTTATTGAAGTGAAAAAAAACTTTTTGAAATTATTAGATCAAATCAAATGTAGGTAAAAAGTAAAAAAATAATGTTATGAAAAAATGGTTTCGTTTAAAATAGGAGTTAATAGTTCATATAAGGAAATTAATTATTTAGAAAATGAACTAGTATTATTTCAGCAATGTTTGAGATTCCTCAGAATAAATATGGAACTAAGAAATAAAAAATTCTTTAAACGGCTTTATAAAATTGGATTTTTAAGCAGTTTGTCATATTTTATATATGCCAAAACTTTTAGTCGTCGTACCTCACATGTCAAGATCAATGTTTTAACCAATTGGACCATAAGGAAAATGACATAGAACTTTTTATTGAAGTAAATTCCACTTTAGACTTTGAGATAATTTCCTTTTAACTGCGTTGTAGTCTAAAGATCTCACTCCAATTACTGCTCAAGTTTTCAGTTCTACGGCTTTCTGTAATTTAAATCTTCAAGCTTCTATTAACTTTTCAACATCAGTGATGCAATTATCTATATATTTTATTCATTGCTTATTGCGTTAGAAGACTCAGCTGCAGTAGTTCTATATCAACTATATGTTTTTGTTATTTGAGGATTATTTAGTTGATTAAAGGAAAAGGTTTGATATGTCTATATTAGCAATTCGTGGGGAAATTTATTTATAAACTATTCGAAAATATTTTGAACTTCAGCATTTCATGAGCTTCCAAACATCTGCCTGAAAAATAAAATAAAATCAATAAAATGAAGAAAAACAAATACAAACAAAAAAACAATATACGTTTAAAATATTTCGAATTCAATGCTTACCTTATCTTGCATTAGAATAAAAGCTTTATAAGAATGAAAAATAGAAAAAAACTGCTTTTAGAAGCTCGCTATATGGAAGGAATTTAATGATGCGAAAGTTTTAAATATGAATTCTATTTTGGGAAAAAATGTGAGTCAATATTGTTAAGCCTGATCTTACCTTTTTAAAACGTTTCACACACATTATAACTCAGTTATTTTAACTCATGAGAAAAATGGCAAGTAAATCTTTACTAAGAAATCGTTTGACAGAATTTTTAAAATTACATAATTAGAATTATTATTTTTAAAATAAACAGAAAGTGTAATGGGTAAAATATGAATTATTCCTTCATGGTATAAAGTACCAGTTTAAAAAAGACAAATAATCCTAACGTGGCTTAAATTTTTCTTCAATTACTTAAATCTAAATAAAGGCCATGGTTAAAAATTATTGAAGATTATTTTCAGGAAAGCATATTTTTAACAAGAATTAGTATATCTTGAATAAAAATTAAGAACTCTGTTGCTTAAATCATTCTCAATTGAAATACATCCTTAATTTTTATATATCTTCATTGTGAGCTAAAGATGATTGCAATCACAAAAAAAGAAACAAATATAAATCTTGTTAATTGCAGCAATTGAGACAGAAATTGTATTTCTTTGAATCTGATAGATTATCTTTCATACAGGTGTATACTTTTTCTCGCGTTTCCAACATTCAATATTCATCTTCCCAAACTTTTCCTTACATCTTTTCCTTCGTAGAACATCTACTTTTCCAAATACAATTTATACCGAAAGGAATCCACACGAGATTGAATGATATATAGCCTATCTCTTTTGAAGAAATGAACCACAACATATGGTCCCCAAATGCTTTGAAAGTGACTTTAATTTCTTCAACCAATATAAACGGTCTTTTGAGGCTCAAGGTAAGTCCACGTGTGAGTGTAGGAGGCAGAAAATACATAGGGGGAGAAGGGAAGGGAATAAGTGTAAGAGAATCCAGATAAAAGTTCCCTACCGTGACACATTTTCCTTTACACTATTATGGGATACCAATTGATTGATAGGACGGCAAAAAAGATCCCTTAGGGAAAAGTCTCGAAAAGAATCGGTGAAAAATGATACCTTCTGTACTTTGTCCGGTGTTAAAAAAATAGCAAAAAAAGATAGAAGTTTCTTCCGTTCAATACTGCGAAAATAATCGCTAACAGAGCAGTTTTAGTTTCCCCATGTAGGATGAAAAATTTATCACTTTTGCTTCGTTCACGCGTATTCTGCCAATTTTTGTCTTCACTTAAGTTGGTTGGTACCTGTGGAAGGATAAGGTATTTCCAGTCAAAATTGTCCAAAGTTTTATCATTGTCTTAGACTGCATTAACTATTGGTTGAGATAGTTTTTAACAAGATACTTGGCTTAAAAGTGAAAGAAAGTAATGAAGTGTGTTGACGTAACTGATTTTAAGCGGTTTCTTTGTTATTAAAAATATTGATCATCTGCAATAACATATGATGATAATTTGGAAAGTGTTTAACATAAAGATATTGAGAAAATATATATTACTATGAGATAAACCCTCAACGCATTTCTGTTAAAATATGAATATATTCCTTTTGCAAATGCAACTACAATTTACTTGGATTTGAAGGTTTAATAAAACGCTGTATTTCGGAGGTTTAATAAAATAAATTTGGAATCGAGATATGTTTTCTATAATTACTAGACCAATTTCTCCACATCTAAAAATTCAAGGCACATATCTTCTCCTGTGTAAAAACCCTCAAAATGGAATAATGTTTATGTTATCATTCTGACAATTTTATAAAAAAAATTGAATATTAAAAGCAAGAAAAATATTAAATTTTACGCTTTAATACTTTGAATTTTGTGAAAATATCTTATATAAATGAATAATGACCAAAATCAACGCCTCAGAGATTTGAAGGATAGACTCTATTTAACTGAAAGATGCTCAATAAAGAAATTTCCCTCAAATTCAAAAGCAAAAATTATAAATTATTAAACTTTCGATGTTCTCAAAACATAGCACATATCTCATATGTTATATCCATACAGCATTTAATATATTTTAGTAAGAAAAAGTATTTTACATAAATAATTTTTTTCTATGAAATTTATTTTACAGCTTAGTTTTTTTTCAAATTCGATTCATTTTATTCATTAGTAATTTGGTACCTATTTAATTGTAAGACATTTCTACAAAAACATGACTAACTGATTGATAGATATTTACATTCGATTACATTGCAAGCTCTATAAATTAAAATAGTTGAAAATATTCGAGTTTTATTGAAATTGCTTTTAGATTTTAAAACATTCAAACACACTTTTATCGGGTAGACAATATGTAGATTAATTCATAATTCAAATTATTCATTCCACAAATGAGAAATTATGTCTCTAACATTGAACATGGATTAATGAATGTAGAATATGACATCAATATAACACAATGTTTAAGCACTGTCTAAAATAACGAAAATTCTTTTTTCGGATATATTTACCTGAAGATTACTGGCTAAAAGGTATTATCTCTCACCGTTTTCAACTTCCTTTATTATTAATTTTTGTTTCTATTCATTAGAAAATAAACCCAATGAACAAATAATGATTAAAATAATGAGATAGAAATTAAATTCATTTATGGAGTGATTATACACCCCATTTTTTTGCTTTAAACGAAGTACGTAAAAAAACTCTATTATAGCAGCACAACGACTGCAGAACAAAAGTTAAGTCTAATAAAGTACAATTTATTTATTTAACCAACTACAATTTATATATAAAACCAAGTGAAGTCCTCAGCCCCAACCACTGGACCGATTCAAAACTTTCTATTTCACATAAAGGTTATGACTCCTAGATATTTCATCAATGGTCGCCCGCAGCCTATCACCCTTCCATTTTCGAGATATATCTCAAAACAAAACATTGACAAATTTTATTTTGAGATATATCTTGAATTCTTCACCAAATTCGCTAATTTATTTCGCAAGTTACAAGCATAACTGCATGCAATTAATATTATGTGCGAGCAGGTGGTCGCGAAGGCCAATTTTTCTCTTTTAATTTCAAATGATGTAACATGTTTCATTCCCGCATTTGAGCATAAATCGTATATAATTATTTTTTTTTTAAACTTTAAATATCTACCCTGAGAAATCTATTTTATCTTTAAAGACTTTGGTAATAAACTACCATCTCTGCCTATGAAGCATGGAAAAATGTCCAATCATAATTGAAATATCTCATTGCTGTTTTCAAGAAAATTCAATTTCACTTTTTCTTCAAAGCAGTTATATAAATAAAAGAAACGTTTCATTAGAGTAATATTAAGAAAATTATGCCTTAAAGCAGTCGAATATACAGATAAATTTCAGAATTCAAATTTAGAATAAATATTTTTATTAAATAATCCCAAGGTCACTTCTTATTAAACGTCTGTAGCCTAAGGAGTTTGAAAACAATCCAATCACATGTCTAAATTACCATTAAAACAAAATCTTCTCGGAATTTCAACGAAGCCTTATCTCGGACTGAAGCCTCAATGCATCACGATCACAGGAAACTGCCAAATGCAAAGTACCCAGCGGAAATTTGTATAATTAATGACGTATTATCCCCCTGAATTTGAATTGTGCCAAGAAAACGCCGCAACAGACGGTTTTGATTGAATCCAGAAAACTTCCAAAGTGATTCCTACTTCATTTCCATAAGCCTTTCTACAGTGAAAGGGGTATTGGGAAATTCCTTTTTTTTGTCTCTTTTTTTTATTCGGTATTTGTCATTCCTTTCTCACTAAAGATTGGGGGGGATAATAGCATGTTTTAATAGTAAACAATAAGAGTCGGTGGGATCTAAGTAATGCATTTACAATTTCTGCACCATATGGTGAGAGCAGAAGGAAAATATGAGGCAGGATATTTGCATGTGTTAAGTTTTAAAGCTGCTGATGGCTTCAGGGCAGTGGGGGAATAGACTCAGATAGGGTGATGATGTGCTTCTTGGAGATTTGATATGGCATAATTTCGAAATATTCGATGATTCGAGATGACTCACTTTCTTAAAAACCCTAGAGAATTCCTAAGAGCAAAAATAATTGCATATTAATGCTTATTTTATACAGATGAGCATCATTACTAATAATTTAAAGATTTGATGACTTCTCTACAGACAATAAGATTTTAACCTTATCCTTATGGGCGGTACAGTACTGTCTCGATAAACTTTTTACCTCGATACATGGGCTGGTATATATTCTGTACCAGTAAACCATTAGGATTTTACTCCTCTGGCTCCACGAATCTGTTAGTTCCTTAATCCCCATGAATATTGTTTTAAATCTCTTGTCCTATTTAATCTCAAATGTAGGATAAATGTGTTTATTGTAATGAAAGAAGACGAGAAGAGCAAGCCTTCTCTGGTGGTCCAAGTATTATGTTTGCATATCAGAGCTTCTCGTTTCTCAGTTACAGTAAAAATACACTTTTAAATGGAGATCCTGAAATTGGTTAGCTGGAGTTGAAATATTAAACCTTTACAGATTTGCTATTGGTAAAATTCAAAATAAACCAGAGAAACTGAGGCTTAGAATTTAAAAGAAATCAAAATATATTGATTCAAATAAAATATTTTATTTTTCGTGTGCACTTTCCTCCTTTAAATTGGTAAATTATTGCAATATATATTTATTATGCTTCTATTTTTCACTATATGGTATTAAATGCGAACCTATTAATAACGATTCGGTCTGTTTTATGGCTAGTTTTCAGAGGAAGTAAGAATTGAAAAAAGAGTATAATAATCAGCACAGTTAGGGCTCTAATTATCCTAGTAGGTTGAAGTTGTTTAACTGCCATTTTCCTGCGCCATGACGTTAAATTATAGAACAAAAAAGTTTTAACATATTATGAAGGAAAAATATGAAAATGATAAAAGAACAATTAAAATAAATTAAAAGTCAATAGAATTGAATACTGCATATCTACGAAAGAATTATTTCGATTAGTTACTGTGTTTTGACTAATTATAATTAAACTAACAGTAAATTCTAATTAATGCGATGTAAACTTTGTAAACCAACATGTTTCTGCGTCAAAAAAATGTTAAAACTCTCACATAATTCATATTTTAAAATTACTTCAACGCGAATACTTGGATTATCACTGCCTTACTAATTTTAAAACCGCACAACTAGCATGATAAAATTAATGGGAAAAGAATGAACTAGGATTTGAATTATTCACTACTTATAGAATTTAGCGAGTGAAATGTTCTTGTTAAATTAAAATTTAAAAAATAAAAATAATAATTTTTTTCCAGATTTCTGGATTTATATTTTCAGTTAGCATAATAAACCATTATGCGCTTAAATTTCACTGACTCGCAAAAACATAAGATACAGGAATGGCAAATTTCAGAAAATTCTGTCATTTACTTAAAATGTTAAGAAAATATATCTAGTGCAAATTTATCATTGATTCAAGAACAATACATTTTTAATATATATTCGATATATTTTTATTTAACATTTTATTTTTAATATTTGATATATTAGAACGTCGGAACTAGAGTATTAAAATTCCTAAAATTGAGGAGTTTCTTACCAAAAATAATCATATCCATTTGACGAATGAATATGTTCATGGAATGGATATATTTAGTTTTCTAAAATTTTATATAGCTTTACCAATGTGAAAAAATCATTTTTGAGATAAAATGAGACTTTACGTTTTATTGTTGAGCACTAAGATTAGAAAATTGTAAAAAATGCGTATCAGAAAAACTGGATATGTTCACTTTTGATAAAATAGAAACCTTCCTCTTGTTGAATAATTAGAAATATTATGAGGATAAAACTCCTATAATTTTCAAACATTTGCCAGAAGAGATTTTCATTATATAGAGTAGGGCATTATATTTCGTTTTTTTTCTTAATTTTTTGAAATTGTACTCAGTTGGAAGTTTCCTTTCAAATTTCACTAAAACACTACTACTTCAAAACTAGATAAAGGAATGTTTAAAAAAATCTTTTCAGTTAAGGGAGAAGGCACGCAACTAAATTATTAGAATTTCTATTAATTCTCGGACCTTTTTGAGATGCAATCGCTTTTATGATTCAACAGAAAAAAGTGAATGTCTGATATTTACACTCCAAGTGATTAAAAAGTCTATTTTAAGAAAGTTGTTTTAGATGTGGAACATCATTAACACATAACCTGTTAAGGACGCAAAATATAAGTGTAAAAATAGAAAAATATAATTATTTTTATTTTATACCAACTATATCATCTTGTAACTTTAAAATAATCAGATCTACTAAAAGGAACATCAATAAAATATTTGTCACTTTATAATTCAATATCCGAAAATTGAATGATAGAGCTAATACCTATGCTAGCTGTCGTCAAAAGGCATGCATTACATCTATTATTAAACTAGAGAAATAACCCGTCATGGTTTGACGGGTGAATATTGCCTCTTCATTCGAGAGATTTCCCGTCAAATTTGAGGTGTTTAAATAGATATATATGCGAGCGAAATGTTTAACAATGATTGAAAACAAATAAAATAAATATATGTTTTATGACAGGAAATATATTTTTTTATTTACATATTTCATTATTCAAAAAACCTCTTGGTCTAAAGAAATCTAGAAAATCTGGTAGATATAATCTAGATAGATAGAAATTCTAGTTTCAAAACAAAGCACTTCTCTGCTTGTCAAACGTTGCCAAAAAATATTATCAAATTATATAATCACGATTGCAATAAATAATGAGATGCATCGTGACGTCCAAACTACAGGGTGTTCATTAATTATTGTCGGGGTTTCCGTACCTCATAACTTTCGAATAAAAAATATTACGCAGAAACCGATTACGTATTCGTAAATTACAACTCAAGGAATTTTACGTGACAACAATGCGATCTTAGCGCATTTGGAGTCTGGGTAATTATGACGTCATAAATAAAAATGGCGACCGTGCAAGAAAAAGCAATGTGTGTATTGTGGTTTTTCGAAACTAAATCAGTCATAACTACTCAACGTCGCTTCAGGACCACGTACAAGAAAGATGCTCCTTCGGATAATTCTATCAGACGCTGGTTAACACAATTTCAGGAAACTGGTAGCGTTCTACACCGAAAGGGAGCGGGAAGACCGAGCACTTCGCAGGAAAATGTTGATCGCATCCAAGAAACATTTACTCGCAGTCCACGAAAATCAACGAGACAAGCAGCTGTGCAGTTACATATGCCGCATACGACGATATGGAACGTTCTCCATAACCGCCTTCATCTGAATGCCTACAAAGTGCAAATTGTGCAAGCTTTACACCCGAATGATAAACCGCGTCGTTTTGAGTTCGCTGAACAAATTTTGACTCGAATTGAGGATGATGAAAATTACCTTCGGAAATGGTTCTTCAGTGACGAATCCACTTTTCATGTGTCGGGAAAAGTGAATAAACATAACTGTAGAATATGGGGCTCGGAGAACCCGCACGATTATCGAGAATTGGAAAGAGATAGCCCAAAGGTGAATGTTTGGTGCGCTTTATCACATACTGAAGTTATTGGACCTTTCTTCTTTGCTGAAACAACAATAAACTCGGTGACATACCTTGACATGCTGGAGATGTATGCAGTTCCTCAGATGCAGCAACATAAGCCAGATGTGATATTTCAACAGGATGGTGCACCCCCCACATTGGGGCATGATTGTACGTGACTTTTTAGACGAGAACTTTACAGACAGATGGTGTGGAAGAGGTGGACCAATCCCATGGCCTCCAAGATCACCAGATAAAACACCGCTGGACTTCTTTCTATGGGGGTTTGTCAAGAACATTGTGTACAAGACCCCTGTGCCCTCCCTTGATGAACTGAAGCGCAGAATTGTTACTGCGATCCAAAATGTTACCCCACAAATGCTGGAGAACACTTGGAGGGAAATCGAATTTCGTCTCGTATTTCTACGAGCCACGAAGGGCAGCCATGTGCAAATTCATTAATCTTTTTAATACCATTAATAAAATTCTTTGAGTTGTAATTTACGAATACGTAATCGGTTTTTGCGTAATATTTTTTATTCGAAAGTTATGAGGTACGGAAACCCCGACAATAATTAATGAACACCCTGTATATCACACGCATGATATACCACTGAAGTAATTTAGTACTTTCTATCGAAAAACGGAAATTAATTCGAAATATATCATTAATATAATTTAAAATTTCTCGGGAACTATTGATCATAGCAAGATAAATTTTATATCAATCGATAGAAAATGTTATTTCACTATTTTAGTGCTATTAAATTTGAAATTAGAATGACAATTACTCTTTTAAATTTAAAATTACTGAAATTTAGGTTCTCTAACAATGAAATAATGCTGTTTAACGTCTCGCAGTGCTGTGGCTAGAGTTTTATTGTTGGTGACGTCAGAGAGTTAAGGAGAGATCTGGGCTATTATATTAATAATGCCATAATATATGAAACAGATACCGTCTTTAATTATTACATCAGTTTGCAGCAGTGGTGAATATTGAATTAACTAGGCTAGTCTAACAACTTAATATTAGTCTAAGTATGCAAATTTTGAGGTCTAACTACAATATAGTTTGATCACTATTGTCTTACAAGAAAATCACTCTTCATGGTATGACGGGTGCAAATTGCCTCTTCATTCGAGAGATTTCCCGTATAATTGGACTTGTTTAAATAGATATATATGCGAGAGAAATGTTTAATATTGATGTAAACAAATAAAATAAACATATGTTTTATGAAAGGAAATATTGCAATATTTTTTTATTTGCATATTTCTTTATTTAAAAAAAAACTCTTGGTAAACAACATTTCGTGTGAGGTATTTTTCGTTGCTTAACAATTTATAATAATTCAATAACCATGAAATTCTCAGCTTGTCAAACGTAAGTCAAAAGTTAAAATATCAAAGGAATTCTTTTTCGAAATTCTGATCAAAACAAAGCACTTCTCTGCTTGTCGAACGTTGCCAAAAAATATTATTAAATTATATCATCACAATTGCAATAAATAATCAGATGCATCGCGGCGTCGAAACTATATCACGCGCATGATATACCACTGATGTAATTTACTACTCTCTATTAAAGATCGGAAATTAATTTGAAATAGTATATGATTAATATAATTTAAAATTTCGCGGAAACTATTGATCATAGCGAGATAAATTTTATATCAATCGAGAGAAAATTTTATTTTAATATTTTAGAGCTATTCAATTCGAAATTAAAACGACAATTATTCTTTTAAATTTAAAATTACTGAAATGTAGGTTCTCTAACAATTAAATAATGCTGTTGAACGTCTCGCAATGCTATGGCGCGAGTTTTATTGTTAGCGACGTCAAAGCGTTACCGAGAGACAGATCTGGGTTATTATATTAGTAAATTTCTCCGTCTAAACAATTGCTCTTCTTAATAATAGGCACAAGATATTTACAGAAACATTCTTAATTTGAATGATACAAGATGGCGTAGTCAGAACTTGATGAATTCAAACAACAAGATTTTTATATTATCAAAAATATAAAATTTAATTCGACAAAAGCGAGCGAAATTTTTGGTAGTATATTAAATTTATAGAATCTAACAACTTTTCGAGGTACTTAAAATTAACGCTGTTCTTATAAAATATATAAATTCAAGTTACATTGTAAAAATATTAAATATGTATCTTTGCTTATGCTATCGTTGTAATAAAAGTATATTTTTGTTCACTGTATGACTTCATGATTGAATATAAAGAAGAAATGACAATCTGTTGCAGTTTTTAGCTTCAGCCGCTTATGAAAAATAATGATTTCGCAAATAAACTTAAAAAAGTAATAAATGGAATGTGTAGTAATTTAGAATTTGATTATTTGGAATACCAACTCTATATCATAATTACTGAAAATCTAGAGTGATGATTTTTCAACTTCTCTCCTACTATACTGGTAAAGTCACATTTTGTGGAGCTCTGAAATTTTTAGTTAATATTAAATTGTTTTACAAATACTGTGTATTAAATAAAGGTTACATTTTAACAACCATTTACGCTATCATTATAATATATCATATATGTTATTATCGTGTTAAAAATCATGAATTTTAAGCACTTGTATTTCATTTGAAAGCATAGCAGTAAGTAAATACTCAATTGTATAGAACTTTGCATAGCCATCAGTTTTCTAATTTACTTTCCATTATCCGAAGGAATTAACAGAATGGCAATCAAACTCTTAGCAAGAAGAACAGGTTGCACATTTAAAAGTTTCAATACTTTAACAGATATTCTTCTCAACGATATTTGATACAATCTTATTCAAACAATTGTTAGTTCTCCGAATACATTTAATACAAACAATACGAAGAAAAAATATGATCCTCAATTTAATTGTCAAAAATCTTTTATTTAACAAGCAGGGAATTGTAAGCGTACCACACAGAGCAACATCCTGAAGCCTTTTTCTCCATATTCACAGTATTTTTATTTGCCGTGCTATTCATCATTAGGAAACACATCTCAAGACTTCTAGAGACAAGAAATGAATATGCGATTTATAAAGCACAACGACACACCAAGAAAGAAATTCCGTCCAATACATCTGGCGGTTGATTGATAATTGAATAGCTCATTCTTTCGCACAAGAAAATTTCCCAATGGAGTGCTATTCATTACTATAAGTTGGGATAGGACAGAATCTTGGAAAAGTGCAAGAAAGAAAATAATTCAGAATTATTCATAAAATGTTGCATATTTAAAGGAGAATGAATTTGTGAAACGTTTCAGAAAATAAAAATTTTCAGTGATGGAAATACTAGAGAGATTAATATGGTGTTTTATTTATATTGTATCACTGTCAACAAATTTAATGTGTATGATGTTAAAGATTCATGTTTTTATAAATTTATGCAAAAATGAAATGTTTATGTATCAAAAAAATTTTAATTCTTATTCGTCATACTTGGAACGGTTACACGTTATGTTATGTTGAATGTAATGTTTTGAAATGTGTTAATAAATTTATTGAAGTCGTTTTTTCCTATTTAGTTCTATTACATTTATAACGTTTTCTGACAGCTTATTTTTCAGTACATATTCAAACATTTTTAAGTATCTGGAAAGTGGTTGAAAAATCTGTAAAATAACAAACGCACGCAAAAAAATTTCTTCATTTAATTTCTGTGCTGTTATTTTTGAAGGCGCGACAACTGCTCTAAGCGTCTTGACGGGTAGGCTAAATGCATGATGTCAACGGTTATAGGTTTTTAGTCAGATTAGTTGTGGAACTCAAGAAGTAAAGATGACTCTGTGGTTCCTGAGCAAAGGGCTAATTTTCAGTTATCTCCTGAGAAATTACTTCAATAAAAATTAATTCAATTACAGTTCAATAGTCATTACTGAGTTAATAATCCCAAATAATATTGTTTTTCTTCCCACAGATTCATGGCATGCTTTATAACCTTTGGATAAGCAGGGCAATAAAAAATCACAATATTGTTTCATATTTAGAGCTGAAAATTCAAATCTTTCTGTCAGTTCTGTAAATTTGGAAGTAAAATATGTTTTATCATAATCTATTTTCTTTCGGCATAACATAATATTTTTCTTCATAAAAGTAATAATGTGCCCACTAAATAATTTCCACCTTTCTAAAAAATTTCTTAAGTGTTTAAGAATGTTTTTCAGTTTTTATCCAATTCAGAAAAATAATAAAAATTAAAAAATAAGTGAAAATTCATTCCTTATTGCAAACATCAAAATCTTCTAAAATCAGGTTAAATAACACAAATGTTAAATTCAATTGTAATATGTTTCTTATATTTTCATTAATTTTTGAAAAAGATACATTTCAACAAAATTCAATGAGCAAATTATAATTTTTACCAAGGAAATAAACTAGTGTCTAAATGTAAGTATTTAATATTTTATTGCAAAGTGAAATAAAAATACTGTTGCAATTTGGATGGATATAATAATCCTTGATCAAAAGCAATCCAAATAATTTATGACCGACCGACAAACAAAGATGTGTCATTGGATAAACTGATTCTTATAACGATATTTATAGACTAAATTTGCTGTGTCGAAGAAAAACGAATTAGATTACTCAGTCACAGTGGTCAACTACATACAGTATGTCCATTATTAAAATTCCTCTATTTTGAGTTGCTTATCCATAATCATTCGTTAGAAAAGTGTGAAACTTCGTGGTTAACTTAATAAAGAGATAGAAAAATTGTTCCAAATAGGATACTATGTATTGTCATGAAAATTCATAGTACACAAAGGGCACACTTCTTACGGCGAGACCCCCCCCCAAAGCTTCCGCCCTGTTCGAACCCAGGTCAAAAATTTTCCTGGAGTATCTGGTGAGCAATCAGCATTTTGATAAAACAATTTAATTAAAAAAGCACGATTTCGTGAACTCAAGGCAATAATGGCGAAGGCAGGGAGATGGAAAAGGTTACAAAAATACAAATCTAAAAATCAAGGATGATATACAAGAAACAGAGGGAGTATCATATAAAACCATATACAAACAAAAACTGTAAGAAGGAAAATAGTATGAGTATGAAGTGTACAATACCAACAAACATGAGATAAAAAAACTAATCAAATAAAAAAGTCCACAGAAACAAACTAAAATGCGAGTGTTAAAGCACATGCGTGTCTGTTCTGTTGGTTGTTCTTGTCTCCATGAAGTGGAAGTTCTTTAGTGTGGAAGCGGAGAATAGTTCAGGTGCGATGTCACTTTGACGAAGAGGGCGCAGAAAATTCCCCATGTCGGTTTGCAGGTAATGGAAAAGGCTTGAAGTGGCAGATGATCATGGATTTATTCGAATATGCTCTTGAAAATCATTAAGATGGCGTAGCAATCGTTGGCTTTTAAGTCGGTAGCCTTTTTTGGAAGCGACGTTGCGAAACAAGACTAGCTCATGTTGCTGTGCCGGTTTAGTCATGTGGAAGGATGTAGTCAGAATGCACTCTGTCGCGTAATGCGAAGAAGTGCCGTTTGTGTTTTCACATGGGCAATTTGCTGTCGAGTCAAGGTTAAACCTCTTCAAATACGAGGGAAATGGACCATGTCCTGTGAAGAACAGGATTCCTTCCCTTTTCCAGTAGCATGGTTGAGTCGAGACTCTTGGCAGGATGTTGAACGTGAACCTCCACGTATCTTAATCTTCCCGACTGCCTGTCCTCCATCATTGTTTCCTTGAAGATTGATTTCAGAAAGGAAATCGGAGCCTTAACACATAGTGGGTCTCTATCAGAATCTGCAGCTTCTTTTGTTAATCTGTCCGACTCCTCGTTTCCGTCGTAGCCCACGTGAGCTTTGATCTAAGAAATGTGTATATGCTTATTCGTGATAAGGCTCTTACAGATCTATATAGCTGTTTCGTTTCTACTTCTTGGGTTAGCTTCCGCCTGGACACTCGCTTGATTGTCCACTAGAATTGTGATTGGCTGATGAGGGAGGCTCGTTGCACGGTCTGATGCGTGTTTCAAGGAAAGAAGTTCCGCCTGGAAAACTGTATTGTAGTCTTGCAGTTTTGCAAACCATCTGTAGACTATATTTTGTTCTGACCAGACTCAAAATGCTGCCCCTATGCCTTTTTCGGTGTAGATGCGGGTGCTCGATCTTATGCCCCCTTCATCTACCAAAGAAATCTGTTCTTCTGTCGGACATTCAGCGGCATGTGCAGCCCAGCCCGTTTCCCCTCTTTCAGCCTCTCCAGGAACAAGAGTTGTCAAAGTGTCCGGAAGGGAGGTGTTCAGTCTTCAAATGCCTGTGACTCTGGCTTCCTACTGGAGCTGGAGGTAGATAGGAGGAATTACAAGTATGACCTGGAGCGCCGAGGTTGCTGTGGCACTGTATGCTCCTGTAAGGGCAAGCGGGAATGGTATTTGGATGGTGTTAGGCTTCCTTTTGATTCTAACTGGTGGGTCTAGGCACCAGACTGCAGCTCCATAAGCAAGTTTCCTTTCTATTACAGTCTTATACAACATTCTTCTGAGTTTAAGGGAAAAAATCACAGTTTTTCCCGGTAATATTTAGTAGGATCTGGTAAAGAGTAAATGATTTAGTTGAGAGATTTCCAAGGTGCGCATTCCAATTTAGTTTGTCATCTATAAGGAGTCCGATATATTTTATTGTGTGTTTTCTTTGGATTGTCTCTCCTTGCCAGAAAATCCGGGGTTTCGCTGACTATGGGAGAGGAAGGTACTCTCTAGAGACCTTGCTTACATAGATATAATCGCTTTCAGCAGATCAGAGTCGCATGACCCGAAGAAAGTTTGACAGCAATACTCGGAGAAAATGGGGATTGGGCAGCAATTTGTCACTGATCCTTCATTTTATCTCTCTCCGCATGGATATGCCCTTGGAACATTTTCAAAACGAAATTTTTTTCATAGTCCTATGAACTCTTGCCTATATTGAAAGGCCTAATATAGTGGTATGCCAGTTTCTGTTAGTGATTAAAGCTGCTGCTGTGAGTATTCTTCGTCAGTAAGAAAAAGACTAACAACAAGTAAAGATTCACCATTGAAGAATCTTAAAAAGGTTTAGTTAATAATCAAACAGTAGAGCATGTCCATTTATTACATGAAAATAATCTAAGCGTCAAATAATCGTGCATAAAGAAAGAATTTATGAGCATTTAAATTTCTCAGATGAACAAAACAGCATTGTTTGTGGGATAAGCTTATTAAGAACGACTGGGTAGTTTCAGGTAATGGATAAAGCACACTTGTCTGCCAATTGATATCGTTTTTATTTGCTTTCTTAAATGACACATCACACAGTAAAAATTTGAATTGTGTTGCAATATTTAAAATAAACTAATCATTTGTATCATATGTTCATTTTATACTGTGTATTTGATTGACGTATCTTTGCAACCCTTTAATAACATGCCTTTTCGTGTAAGATTATTATCTCAGCGCTGCCTAACTGTTCAGAATATCTCAATGTTCTCACCTAGTTTACAGAGTCAACACAGCATTTATCTACTAATTACCATTAATTGCACTTCCCATTGGAGAGGAACTCATTGTTGTTGTAAATGCGTATTTACTTCAGTTGATAAGTGTCTTCACCAAACCTTAGATAAACAGTTCCAGAACAACCTCCAGTTTCGTATCCCTGATTAAATTCAAATTTCTATCAGTTTACAGACAGGGTTATTTACTTCGCCACCTGTCTTTACCTTATCTCACAAGAGTATAGTGTTTTCATGTTTGCTGTAAACAGATTAAGTTTCTTTTGTTATAAATGAACTTTCACTTCGTTACACGGCAATAATAATTAAGATATTTATATTATAGTTTATATAAAAACTCGAGCTACGGAAATAGTGCTTTTCTTAGAGCCCTAATTTTATCTGTAATCTTCACACTTTTTACTTGTAGTTTGCTCAGCTTGAATTACTGGGAAAATTTCAAATGTGGAATTTACAACTCAAATTCGTACATTATAGTCATAGACAGAGCGGTAATTCAAGAAATAATTATTTCGTATATTCCACTTATTCGAAGGCTAATTATTTTCCGGAAAACCACAAAATGCTTAAAATCAGTCTTTTTGTATTTTTAAGAAGAATATTCTGGAAAGGTTTTCTATTATAATACGTTATATATATATATAATATTTTATAGTTAATATTTAATGTTGTTTATTATAGTATTATTGGCATAATTTAGAAATAATATTTCCACTTAAAATGCGGAACTGTCTTTAGGATAACTAAGTTAAGACTATTGAATTGGTATGCTTCAAGTTATATACTTTCTCGTTTCCAATCTTGAAAGATTCTGGAGATTTATTCCCCTATTTTTTGTTTTTCCAACAATTGGCTTTCGCGGAGGGTTCGAGCCACAAATCTAGATTAATGCGACATGTATCGGTTCACAAGACCGATTGGCATTTGATTGTTGTTCCAATTCTGGGTTGTCTTTTTCATAGTTGTAATAGTATGTAATCAAACTATCTTTCGTATTTCATTTGTATGATTATTGATAAGGTAATTTTATTTTTATTTGAATTTTTAGATTAATATATGTATATATTGAAAATATAGCACGTTTTGATTCTTTGAAATATTTAACTATATATATATATATGAAAAAAATCGACAAAAACAAAAAAAATATCTTCCTTTTTTGTCTTTTGTTTTTTTTGTGTGTATATATATATATATAATTTAATATTAACATTGCACCTAATAATTATTAATTTAATAACTTTTAAAGACAATTTGTTTTTCTCTTTATAAATAATTTGATAATATTACCGTTGTTTGGACATAATCAATCTATTAGTATTTTAGATTGTTACCAAAGCATATTATCTAATGTCTTACAAGTCCAGAATGATCAACATCAGCGAAAGAGGAATCTATGATTGCGTTATACATATTTACAAAAAATAAATTCGTTTTTTCACTGTGAAGTTATCATTGCATTTTATTTATATCGAATAAATAAACACTGCTTTCATTTAAGCTAGGATGACTTGAATTGTATTTTTGTATCCTAATAGTTGTGACATCAGGTCCCGCACTGTACAACACGTAATATTTTATATAAGGTAAAGTCGCCGAATTTTAATAACCTCGACATTTTTCATGTTGAGTGACAGACAAGTAATTTTAATAAAATACAAGAAGTAAAAATTTTTATAGTTTATTTATTTCAAAATAATGTAATTACTTTTTATGAAATTCATCACAAATTAGGAAGAGAATATTTATAATAAATTGTGAAAATGATAAATTTAAGACAATTGGTTGCCCATATTGGACCACTAATTTCCCAAATTCGTCTCCATCAGTTTCTATAAGAACAATTTAACCAAAAATATATTTTGAATCTAAAATTCATATCAATACGCATTGTGTGAACCAAATTATGACATTTTATTCTCTATATCACTTACTCTTCTTCCTATCTTTCCTCGCATAACTAGGTAACCGTAGTTTTTGAACTTTTTGTACCAATATTTATTGTCTTTAATGTCCTTTTATTGCTTCGGCTAATTACTATTTATTAGGACTACTCGTGATTATAACTGCTTTCTTGGCTATTCCTGTAGTTCAAAATAATAGTCCCATTGATTTAAACAGTCCAATATAGGAAAGTTTTGTAGTCCATTATGATTGTGACTGTTGTTTATATTTTAGACACAGATATAAACAACTCCTCCAACCTTATATTTAGTAAGCTATTTTAGCTATTTTATTAAAATTATTATAGTAAATTTTAGCCTCACGAGCTCTTCATCTGAGGATATAATAACATATTTTGCCACTTGCTTTAAAACATTGTAAGAACTATTAGTTATTTAAT
The DNA here is from genome assembly GCA_013235015.1 of Araneus ventricosus. Taxonomy (NCBI): domain Eukaryota; kingdom Metazoa; phylum Arthropoda; class Arachnida; order Araneae; family Araneidae; genus Araneus; species Araneus ventricosus. Next base: position 18,640 of record BGPR01005058.1, read on the forward strand.
AAAATATTTAATTGATAATATCGAAATCTAAAAACTTGTTCACAAACTGTAACAATGCCTCTCTGTGTATGCATGCGCGCTCACGCGTGTGTAAAAGAATTCAGAGAATCCAGGCACGAAAAAATATTAATTTTTAGCTTTAAAAAAGAAAAAAAATACTGAATAAATGGCTGAAAAAGTTGAATTGATACGTCTTTATTAAAATCCAATAGTCATCAGAAGGTAATGCGCAAATTTTGTTATTAATTGAATATTTATTAAATTATTACAAATTTTTAAAAAATTCTGAAAATTCAGATTAAAATATACATCCCTCTGTCGTATAGGGCTATAGAATATTTGTTAGGGAAATTTAAGAGGATGAAGGAGTAAGAGGACTCAGTGGATAAGGCAAAATGCTTTCTGAACTGTAGCTTTAAATATTTTGTATATTTTACAAAAAGAGGTTATTACTGTGAATATAGTTTATAATAAATAAAGATAACGTTGAAATATTTAAAAATCAAGAAAAAATATAAAATTTTCTCTTTTATGTTAAATTTCTTACTTTAATTTTCTGAGACACAATTTATAGCACGAAAAAACAGATTTGACGTTCTCAGAAAACTTTGTTTTATTATTAACTAAACTCGTTTCCAACATTTTTAATATTTTCCGAATATGAACAAAATATCCTTTTAACTACAGTATAAATCTTTAAAACCATTCTTCTATAGAATAAATTTACCAAAAATATATTTGTATTTTTTATTTTATAGAAAGTTTTTATCATTTTTTTAAAAAATGGCTTTAAATACATTCAACTATTTGCAAGAAAGAGAGCATCCAACGTATATAAGAAAGAAAGTGACCTTTAGTGCCTTTTAAATGAATATAAACAGGAGATAATTAAGTGTAGATAATTCTAAAAATTCAACTAATGATGTATTTTATCATGCTGAAGCTTGTAAATATTTAAAATGCTTAAATTGCGAAGATGAAGCTTTGCTCTCTTAAATATCCATTAACACAGAATTATTTTACACTAGAAGTAGTTAATGGTCTTAAAAACCTGTGTTTTCTAATTTCTGTAAGAATTCAGAATTTTTTCTGTGTTAATTACATTTTTCTTTAAGTTTAGAAAATTAATAACTTGTAGGCATAGAAGACTAATCTTTCTAATTAATAAAATATTTTTATTCTGCTTGAGTAAAAAATTACTTTTATCAGAAAATTCTCCGTAGAGTTTCTATATAAGAGTTTGGCTTTTGTTATGCAGATAATGTTAAATGGTACAGTTAGAAAGAAAAAAATGTCGGAAATAATGCATTTGCTACAGAATGCAAATGCCAGAAATCGGGTGTTGAAACAAATAGGATACTTTCATTTTTACTAGAACTATGTTTTACTATACCCTATACAAAGTGAAGATATTATTAAAGTCAAAAAATTATGATTTAAAGAATTTTATGAGTCTCCAAGTTATTGACCACACTTAGTCCAAAAAATTATTTATGGAATTAGGTTTGTATGTTTGTCTCTGAATCAATATTTCGTTAACACTGATTCTTTGCTTTTGGAAAAATTACTGAAAATATTAAAATATTCAATTACCATCGAAAAACAGAAAATTGTAAAAGTTTCAGAACTCTATCTCCTAAGTAAATGCGTAAAATTTCAATTACAAAATTTCATTTTGCAAACATTACAGGTATAAAGCTAAATAAAATCTTTTGAAAAATATATTACTAAAGGCTACTACAAATACTCAAAAATACAGCTAAACCTGGAACCCAGTGAACAAAACCCCCGTTTAGACTTTTACCAAAATAATTTAATATGTTAGGAATTGAAAACATTTGCCTATACAAAAAAGTGATAAAATTCAGCTATTGACGTATCAGGAAGTAATGAATTTGCAGCATGTTAACGTTGTTCCGCCAGGAAATTCCTCGTGAAAGTTTTATAAAGACCGATTATGCATTAAATTACTGCCACATGCAAACTGTAACAGGCCGTGTGATATCGGTACGAAATAAAGCATTTTGAGATAAATCGAGCTTACGCTTATCCTTTCGGTTGGAATTTTTTTACGACGGCTCAAAAGGTGAAATGGCTGTCAAGACCACCTTTATCGGTCACACCGGCATATTGAAAAATGATGCATAAAATTGAAATATATTTTGAAAGATTACTGCAGCATTTCTGTCGCTACGTTGAAATACATCGATGCATTCTTTTTTTCTTATTGTAAAATTCTTTCAATGCAGTCAATCAACGGGGTAGCATATTTATAAGTTGTTAATTAATTTAAAAGAAATTGCAGAGCACATATAAGAAAAGTTATATAATAAATTTAATTTGAGTTCGAAGCAAATTTAGCTGAAAGGAAAAGGCTGGCTTTGTTATCTTTTACTGTCCCTAAATCTTCAACAAACAATTAAATTAATTCCCTTTAATTTCAAATTGTGGCATACAATGAAATTAGATAGAAATAAATTGATACCTGCACTTAAATTAAAAGGAAATACTTTTATTTCCATCTCATATACCCTCTATTGCATGAATTTGTAATTCGGAAATTAGAGGATGGATTGGTTACTAAGCTCATTACCTTATAATTGTTCAAAATTATGAGGTTCATTCCAGAATAGTTCTCGAGTAGCTTCAAAGTGGAGCATTATTCTGACAAATTAATAAATCAATCCAATGCATAATTTTTTGAAGTAAAGTTTTATTTCTTACGAAATGACTGAAATTCAATTGCAATAATACATTATTTTGTTTATTGCACTGTTTAACAACACGATGAATTTGTTAAATGTTGATGTGCTTAATGGATTGTTGCACTTATGGCTTTCAAGAGCAATTGCCCTGCTTTTTTATGTTTTTAGTCTTTCTAGCAGCTTCTTTTTAGAATTATTTTACCTCCCTTTAAATAACACAGACCACTTATGCGACAATTTTTTTTCTCATTATTCTCAAGACAAGAGATCAGATTCAAGTAGTGTATTTACAAGCTTGAAAATAACAAAACAATTATTGTGAGATAAATTTAGTCTTTATTAAACGACTTAAACTAGGTGCTGATTATCAAATGAAATATTTCACTAACAAAATATTTGGAAATAGATCTCAGTTTTGGTAAATGAGCAGTGAACCCAAAGTGTTTGTATTGAGGGAAAACGGACATAATTGCTTTTCCAAATCAAAACTGAAATGAAAAACTTTCCTTTAAATTACCGTACTTACTTCAACAGCCCATAAAACATTTTTCAATGGTCTACTCCAGAATTTTTCCATATCCAGCCAACTATTAACGTTCATAACGTATATATTCCCATAGTTATGATATGGAATTCTTTCCACTTTAGGATTTCTGGCAAATTGACAATGGAATTTCCATCAGATTATTATCGTCTAATATGGAGACATAGGCTTTAACACTCAGGAACTTCTCTAATCACTTTCAAAATTAACTCTAAAATTAGCTTTTATAAAAAAATTTAAATGTTAAACGTTTAATTCTTACTTTACTATTTTAATTCTATTCGATTTTTTTTAGTTCTCAATTCCTTCTTCATTCAACTATTGCCTACTAAGACTAGTAGGTGTCTTTCAGGTTCTTTTTCCAGCGGCTTTAGTGAGAGGACAGTTCTGTTATCCACTTTAGTATCCTGGGGATTTACTTACTTTCCATAGACGGAGACACTTTCATTATTCAAAGATTCCAACATGGTTTAGGTTTGACACTTATTCTTGTCTTTAGAGTTTCGTTATGATAGATATCTGATGTATAACCTATTTGGAAGGACTAAACATAATTTTTTATTTATCCCCCTTAAATTTTTCAATTGCAAGAAAACTGTTGTCCGCTATGAACTGCTGTTAATGACTATAGGCTGCACACGTAGCATATTCCGGAATAATATCATAATGGAACCCTATATTGTACTGTTGCACTGATCATTTTAAAGGCATTTTAGCTATCTTCGCACAAAATGCCACTAGAATATACAAATTATAAAAGCTATAAACGATTATGAAACTAAAGTTGATGGATTTTTTTTCCGCTCGGATCAATATCATTTTGGAAATGCTCGATTTTATTATAAAAATATAATAAATAGTTTTCAGAAATAATTCATTACAAATAATATTAAATGAGCTGATACTTCTCAGAAAAGCATTTTATAAAACCTCATTTAAATATAACTTTCTGTTAACTTTACTGGAAAAAAACAATATTTGCGAAATATATGGTTTTGTAAATGCTAGTGACAAAATTGCAATCAAATTATTTTCGCAATATTCGCTATTGAATATTTTATCACTCATTACTGAACATTAAAAATTATATATAGAGTGAAAAAATCTATTTTTGTGTTTCTTTATAGTTTCCTCTTATTAAAAATTTATTTTTGGCTGTGATTGTCTTTATGTATACCATCTTCCTCATACCTTCAAGATTCTCAATAGAGAAAAGAATAAAACTATATAACTGTAATTGAAAGTTGGATCATCTTATTTAGATATGTGCTTAGGGATATAATTTAAATAGTTCACGGAAAACATGAACAATTTTGAGAATCTTAAAAGGGTTATTCGAACTATTTAATTACTGAAGAATTATTGACAAACAAATTAGTAATATATTTGAGAACGTTTATCTGAAGAAGACTCTTTTCAAAGAATCATTTGATAGTATAATTAATGGCCTTTGAAGGTATATGATTTAAATGCTGACAAATTAGAGTTTGTTTGAGTCAAAATATTCATACTCCAATCAGCTTTTCACTTTCAGGTTCAAAACGAAAAGTTAGTTCGATTGAAAGGACACAATGGAATGATATTATCTAAAAATCGATGAATACGCTTTAATTTGATTGGAACGCATTTAGTTTAAAATGAAGATTTATATTTTGTCGTAATGATATTTTCCTATATATTGTTTCCGTTGTCAAAATTTCAGTTTCTCAGCTAATACAAAACAACCTTCGGTGAAGAATGAGGTGGAAGTGGATAGGATTTTTTATACCGACATCTGACATAACATACTCCGTTTAAGTTAAAACAAATTGTTCATTTAAAATTTAAGATAAAAGAAAAATGGAAACATCATAGGCAACGTGGTGAATCGCAAATCTAATGATAAACGAACCAAAGAACACAGTCGACTTCTTAGTACTTTCGTCTGTGTGAGTTGAACTTGCAAGTAATGCAGCCAGACGGTGCTATCTGCTTATGGTATTTTCAAAATTAGTGTTAACAATATAATTCAGTCAATTCCATGAAAACGTTTTCCGCTTTCATTTATATAAATGGCATAGACATCAAGAATGCCTATGGTATTTATAAAAATCCAGATCCTTAACAACGTTTTTTTTTTAAGAAAAGCTAACGCATATAAGTCACATAATTTATGTAGTCCAAAAGTATCTAAATCCAACAATATTTTTTTGTATGACTTGATGAAAATGACAAGCAAAACAAATGCAAGATGGTTACATTCTTACATCGAGTATATTATACAAAGAAATATCGTAAATTATAAATACTTTCATATCGATAAATTGTCTTTTCTTTTTTTGTATACACTTCGCTAAATATTTGAATTCAACAGCCCAACAAAAGATCAGAAATTTTTTTAGGGTAGAAGGGAAGGTTGAATGTGCGAAAATTTCGCAAGGATTTATTGGTTTAACTATAATATTGACTTAAACATATTGTAGTTATTGAAATAAATAGTATGATGTTCTGTTTTTCACAACAGTCATACCAAAGCTAAAAATTTCAAAATCTATTCAGAAGAAATACTCAACTTTACACTTCAATTCTTAAGCTCTTATACTTCTATTTAAATCAAATATTGTCAAACTAATTCAGCTGTATAATAATTTTTAACCCTTCAAGAAGCAAATTAATTTAGTACGATATCTTTCAGCTTTTAATCCTATGAGCGCCCGAAGCGTACAAATAGCTTTAAGGTCTCAAAACTTAGTTGTTGAAATGAATAAACTAATATTTTTTGTATTTAATCACATCTCTGAAAATATTAGAATATTTTAAACTTTAAATATTAAAATTATACCTAAAAACATTAGTTATTATCTTTTGAATTGAACGTAGGAAACAGAAAAGGCAGTTGAGCCGGTTATAAGTTTAAAGTGTAGAAACTGCATTTAATACATAGTAAAACTATTATAATATGAAGAAAATTTTACACTGAGATATTTAAAAATGTATACATGTAAATATGAATTATTTGAATTATACTTACAGTAAGACGAGAACATTCGGTTCGGCAACTTGGAAGATTAATCCTTTTAAGCAAATATTAACTATTTTAATTGATTTCGTGTCTCAAATTCATTAAATGATAATAAAGACCAGAATACTGTACATGAATATTTAACTGATTGGAAAATTACAGAACTATTTTGCTTCACCCACACACCATTTCGTACTCAATTCAATCCATTTACTAAATATTCTTTATAAAATAGCTCCAACTTTTTGCTATATACATGCATCAAAAGTATATGAAATTAAAATGCAATTATTGCAGGGTGTATAAGGAAAATAAATTTACTACAACTTATTTTGCTACAATTTAAAGATATTAAAACTGAAGCAAAGTTCGCCATGCAGAAATAGAAATGCAAAAGCACTTAATACGTATATAAAAATTCTAGTAATTGAATTTCTAAGACAGAAACATCATTCTATTTCGGACTGATTTAACATGCACATAATAAATAGGATTTCTTTAATTTAATCTCCTAAACTGTGCATCTTTTTTTATCTCTTTGCTATAAATCAGCAGTGAAATAGTTCCCTTATATTGCTATCACAATATAAAAATTATTGTATCAAATTCTTAAGTATTAATGAATAATTATGGTGTACACGAAATCCAAATATCTTTTATACCTTTCATAAAATGCTAACAACTTTATTTTACAATTTACGCGTCTAATGGTCTTCTAGCTTTCTTATTTGTATCCGTCTTGTCTCTTTTAATTTGAAGAATACATATAGAAACCAAAAAGCATGCTGAAATTTGCAGAAATTCATCAAGTGTTCACATACAAACAGGAATTTTCTTGCATATATACATATTCCCTAAATTATATTACACTATTTTGAGGGATAAATTTTAAATTTTCAATAATGTGATATTTCTAGTAAAATTATAGCCATTAAAATCATAGAATTGAATTTAGCTTCGGAAAGTTACAGATTTACTGATGGACATCAAACTTCCAAAAGCAAAATCTTTCATGGCTTTTAAATAAATTATAACTGTATAACAACAGCTAACATTTAGAAAATAATTCAATTTATTACTTTAACATTAGGTATTTTCATAATACAAATACAGAACACATAAAAAAGTAAGCATTTAGCTCAAAAATGAATCATTAACAAAATATTTACTGTCTAGTGTCTCAGCTCAGACTGACTCTTCACAGGTGACATCACTTAGTGGCTGATCTTAATGGTGGTACTCATGCACTTGCCCGTGTTGTACAACGAGTGAATTTCTCAAATTATTTCAGATTAAATTAGCAGGAAATGCAAATGTTGAAAGAGGGAAATCAATGTTCTTATGGAAAATATAAAATCAGGCCTTCACCTTTCTTCAGGCGTCAGCTCGGAGTGTACTGTGATGCATCGCTTGCTTGAAGCTATCGTTCTTCAAATGTCAATGTACGTAGGTCAGTCAAAAAGTTAGTTGCATTTCTTCGTAAAAAATCTTGGTAAAAAGGATATTTTTAGGAATTTTTGTGGCATCACTGCAGACATTTATTTTCAGCGCGTGACGAAACGGATTTAGTTTGCCTGCTAATCAGACATGAATATATTTCTGAAGGTATATATGGCGTTCAACTATTAAATGAGTGAAGTGATTCGTTTTTATGGGAAAAAAGGTGTACCTGAAGTGAAATTTATTAGCAGTTGCACGAAGTGTATGGTGAAAGTGCAATATGGCGTCAAGCTATCAGGAAGTGGTGTAAAATGCTCGATAAAGGACATGACAATTCGTGACCGCATGCGGAAAAACTAACGAGAGATATTCTGAGAAAATTTAAGTGGGAAATGTGGGATCACCACACCCCCATTTATATCCCGGATCTTGCACAATATGTCTTTAATATTTTCGGTCTCACGAACCAAAAATTTTCTAATTGACAATTTCATACGGAAGACGAGGAGGAAGCTGTGACCGAACAATGGTTGTTGGAATTTGGATGGAAATTCTTCGCAGAAGGCGTAGAAAAACTTGTGCCATGCATCGACAAATATTTAAATGAATGAGGTAATTTTGTCGAAAAGCATGTTTCGTATAAAACTTTAGTGCATATATGCCATTATTGTAACATTTCGAACCTATTTTGTTATCTTAAGCAGTGCAACTAACTTTATGACTGACTCTCGTATTTAATGCAGAAGCTACCACATTCTACTAAGAACAACATCACGTTGAATCTGATTAAAATAAAATAAAATTAGTTATACAAATTTACTGTGATTATTTAATTTCATTAGGGAAATTCTCAAAATTCAATGTTCCCAGATTAACCGCATATATTATTTGAAAAATGTGAAATTGAAATAAATTGATAATAATTCCTGATAAATTCCAAAGCCTTCTTGCCGAAAGGTACAGCTAAAAATGGTAGAACAATAAATAATGAGTAAATATTCGAGATAAAAATATTGAAAAAATTAACCAAAGCAATAACATTAATGAAAATAATAATAATAACGATAATACAAAGTAATAATAAAATCATCTGTACGCAAATATTTAAACCATAGTGTAGATCACAAAACTTTTCGGATTATTAACTGTTTTCGAGGAATATAGTAAGGCTTGACGGTAATTTCAACAGCCAAAATATCGTCTGCCAATTTTTTTTAATACCAAACAATGTTAAAATGATTTAGATTATTCTTACCTTACATTCCAATTTTACAGTACGAATATTATAGAAGAGCATCTCCGCAATATATATTAACAGCTTAGAAATTAATATTTGTAATTTTGAAACAAGATTATTTTTAGAGCGAAATTTTAGACTTAGATAATACTGTAAAATAATTTTCAGTCAACTAGAGAGTAAGATGTTTATTTTGTGTCGCATATTCATTTATGAATACGCTACACAATTTTATAATTGAAAACAATTTTCTGAAAAGATTTCATTATCAAAATTTCAAAAATAAATTAATCCAAAACAATATCGCACATTTTCTTGTAAAGAAAGTAATTAATTCATTTCAATACCCTATGCCTGGATTTAATAAGAAATTTATTGAGTTTTTACACAATCTTCCCTAATTATTTCTTCTCCATTGTTTCTATAACTTGAGATGGGAACTTCATTCAAAAATAAGGCTAGACCATGTGTGTTAGAAGTGAGCTTTATCCGTTTTTGACTGAAGAAGGAACAAAGGAATAATTTCCTGCATTTCTTCCCTGTAATGGAAAAATTAATTTCTTTAACATTTTAATCCTCTGTTTTTTATTAAACACATCTGGCAAATGTGGAATTCAATATCGTTAAATTTTGTGTGCATAGACTGAAAAAAATGTATTAAGAATGGAAAGGTACGATAAATTGGGGTTTCTTAAGTTAAAGAAAGAAGTGAAAAAATTATATGCAATTTCTTTGCTACTCAATGCTTTAATAAAACTGAAAAATGTCTTTGATAATAACAGTTGTCAATGCTTAAATATTGTTTTTGAATTCACATTTTCCTCGCAAAGCCTGCGTAAAAACTGTTAACTGATTTTTGCTTTTTTTTCCCTCAAGTACAAGGTTAATAAATAAAAGTTGTGTAAAGGTTGTTTTGGTATAAACTTTAAGAGGAGATAGAAGACACTTAGATGAGCACAAGAGATCATACAATGCCTCGTCGTATCTCAAACGAAGGAATATGTGCATTTTCCACTTGTGGCGTTCCCATTAAAAGGTTAGAAGCAGCAGACCGACTGACTAAGGTGGCAGCAGAAACGGAAAATTTTCCTGAAACACCACTCGAGTTACCAAAATCTTTCATTATAACATTTCTACGTCAGAAGATAATGGCCACCTGGCAAATGGCTTGGGATGATGAAGATACTACTAGGCTCATTCATAACATCATTCCCGAAGTTAGCATGCAACCAATCAGCTGGACACGCAAAGAATCTTTGTTTTTCAGAGGACATGTCCCTTTCCCATCGTTTCTCCAAATATTCAACCTTGCCGAAACCGCATTCTGTTCTTGTGGGGTAATCGGCACACCAATCCATTATGCCACGGATTGCCTCCTCACAGCCTCCTATCATATGGCACCACCCAGCCCACAACATCAACCAGTCCGGTTCCGCAGAGTAGCCAAAAATTCAACGTCACAAAGGAAGTTCCATAATTTTCTCCACCTTCTCCATAGTGAAACCATTTTTTTTCGTCCAGACCCCAATTAATTGTTTTTCCTTCCTTTATTAGTCTTCTCTCAGTAGAGTCCAATGCTTTTGATCCAATCCCAAAATCTCGGCCATCATTTTCACAAATAGCAACTTCTGTAACTGAGCATCCTCTTCCGCCTGCGATGAGGGAATTTAGAAACCAAACTTCAACTTTCCATCCTGCGGTTTCATCTCTTCCTCATCTCACTATCCTTTTTCTTTGAAGATGTAAGGTCTCGTTTCCCCAGTTCAACATTCAACTTCGTCGTCGTCTCATCATCAGCCCATCATCCCCTAATGAATTCATAACTGCTTTAGTCGCTCTTTCAGGACTTTCTACCAAGATCCACCGTGTTTCACATTCTTCAAATAGAGTTCCATTAACTAACTCTTCTTCAAAATCGAACATTTTAAAACTCTGTGAGGCCCATTTCTCTATTTTAGTGCACATATTTTATTTTATTTTTTATTATATTAATTTTTTCATCTTTCTTCATTAATTTTTTTATTTTGTAAACGGATTTTTTTTTACTCCTCTTACAGTGTTTCCATTACATGTAGTTTTTATTATTGTCCAGTTTTTCATGTGGAATTGTGTAATTTTGTGTTTTTTCAAAGTTTTATTTATCAACAAGCTCTGTGTTACCAAAAAAAATATAATGTAATGTTCGATAGTAATCCTTCCTAATTGAATAGCTCCTGTTAACATTTGTAAACTTGTGGCGTTTGATATTTAGGCAGAAGTGTAGGGAATTTGGCAAGGTCTGAGAGAGGTCACCCCTTCGGGTGCTGTTATTCTTCTTCCACTTCATTTCCGTGACACTGCTTAAATAACCTTAAGGTTATAGTTGCAGGGGCATGGAGTGGTGTTATGTTTTGTTATATTTGGTCATTTCCATGTGAAATCATATAAAAAACATAATCTAAATTAATCGCCCCGTGAATTCTGATGAGGATCATATTGCCAGGATATCTGTAGCTGAAGATGCCGTAGAAGAAATGCCTGATGTTTTGTCCAATGTCCATCGCTCATGAAGTTTATAGTGCCAAGCCTGTGTCATTGTTGACAGCCACACTTAATTTTTTCCATAAACATGTGTCTTAGATTCGTCAGTTTTCCGACCTTTTTTTGTTTTCCATTATTTTTTTAACAACGTCTGCCCTAGAAATTCAACACTTGAGTTAGGATCACGCATTTTATAGTTATTTGTACTTGTCCAGATTAAGGTTTTGAAACACCCTGTATAACGTTGTTTGTAAAAGTTGTTCTTAACATCAATTGAATTTGCTTAAGTGTTTTATATGTTCAATCTCCGATTAGAACACTGATACATACTCATGCACCTAGAATTTTTCACATTCCTAATCGGTTGAATGAGTGTGGCGAAAAAGGATTTTCATGTTAAAAACAAAAGCATATGAGATTGAAAGGTAGGCATACAAATCAAAAATACCATTAGAAAAATACATTAGTAAAAATAAAATACAAACGGAATTCAGGCACACACAAGAAAAACGAATATAAAAATCATCTCAAAAAGAATAGATGTCAAAACACGATACTCTATACAGCGACTCATTTAATAGTCTTTTTCGATATATATTAATCAAATATGTTACTCTGCTTCTATTAATAGATATATTTTCTTTGTCTACCACCACAAAATTTAACATTACTTACGACATTTATTTATAAACCATTAGCTTTATTTATTTTTGAAACAAATACCCAGAAATAAAACGAATCATTTTATTCATCTCAATAATTGGAGGACTTTTTCTATCAAGAATTTCTGCTAGAAGTATAATTATCTGTTTAGTAGGGCTTAATCAAAATACATTTTTAACCGTAAAGAAAATAACTTTTCGAAGTCTAATTAATTCAATTACTCTCATAAAAATATACTTCTTTAATGAATTTCCATACAATTTAATAGTACAACAAACCACAGTTCAAAAATTAATAACAATCATATTATTCATTCTTTTATAAAGGAATATAACTTTGAGATAATCTTCTAAAACTTTCGTTTTCAGTTCCAAACAACCTGAGTTTCTAGGGAATCCTCTAGAGACATATCCTCAACATTTATCGACAATTTTGTAATTAATTTCGGAACTCTTGCCATATAATAAACTTGCGTACCGAAAATACGACGACCTCAGCTCAACATTGTAGATGCAACTTAAGCTGACCAGTAACATTATAGTCCCTTTCAGCGAGGAAACGCGAAAAGTGGACACTTCGAACGGTTGTTTATCTTTGAGGATACTATATGCTCCTCTTGAAGACACTATTTTCTCCTCTTGAAGACAGTATTTTCTCTTCTTGAGGAATTCAAGTATATTATCCTTATTCGACATTTCGCATATTGTGTAATGTCTTACGTTTGCTCATTCACCATTTATGCATGCATTTATTGTTGTAAGCAAAAATATAATATCATTGCATGCTTCAGAGAATTCGAATGAGATTTAACTATGCCAACTCCAACAGCCCATTGTTTGTCCAATACTGAGCTGTTAAATGATGTCATATATGTTTCTTCAAAATGCGCAATAGTTCCTCGAAATAAATTATCACTGCGCATTTCATATTTACCATATGATCATAAATTGATTCGACTTAATTCATTACATTCGATTTAATTAATTGTTGGTTACGTTAACTTTTTGCAATAAAATAATGGGCAGAATTGGACATGGATTGCGTCAAAAAGGTAATGGATTTATACCTTCTTGTCTGCGTTCTAAACCAGTATTATTCAAAAATTTCAAGACAGTCGTAACGAATTGCTCACTGCGGTACTTCTGGCTGAGGGAGTTTTGGTTATACAAATGTGGGCCAGTTTCTCCTGAAATCCTTCAAGAAGGCAATCTACACCCTCCCCCCATATACTGGAGATAGGCTAAACTTCTATCTTAAATGCTGTTTCTCAGAGAGAACTTGTATAAAATACCTTTCTACACCTCCCACCCACCCAGATATGGAGTCCTTTTTCAGATACGTTAGACAAAGTGAGATCAGAACAAACACCGCTTTAGGTTTATTTGCTCCTAAATTTAAATACTCTTTCATTAAAAATCCTCAAAGTTGTGTTATTTGTCTTACTAGATTTGTAAGGATCTCGAAAAAAAATGAATTGTAACTTCACTAACGATAGGGTTTCAACAGAACTTACATTTTCTAATCTCAACTATGTTACTCTTTAACTACTTCTAAATGAACTTAATGTTATAACAGATAACAAATTAATGAAAATGATCTTATTTATTTGACTTCAGAGGACGGTTACAATGAGTAAATTCCTAGTTTTCTGTTTCCCACTGCTTAAATTTCAGCTGAGTCCCAAGAGAGACATATTCTCAACGTTAATCCAAAATGTTGCAACAAGGAATCCTTTAACAGCCTTCAACTTAATTAATTTCCGAAATCTTGCCATATAATTAACTTACTTAGCGTAATGTTGACGCTGCAACTTAAGCTGACCAATCGTACTCGTGTCCCATTTAGCAAGTAAACGGGAAAGGCGGATCCCTTAAACGGGAGTTTTAACTTTCAGGAAACTAAACCTCTTATTTACATGATCGTCTCCTACCACCACCATTGGTTGCAGCCCTATCAATAATTGCTGCACCCCCAAAATCGTCTATCTTCTCCTTGTTCCACAATTCGAAGGCTCCGTAAAGCCCTAATCTAATTTAAACCCTCCCTCTTTTATCTGGCAGACGAGAGAAAACGTTTATTGACAAACCATTGCGAAAAGGTCTTTCTCTGGTAGAAATAGTACAACTTCATCCTAGTCCTTTCTTAATTGCTACAGAAGAGAGCATCTAATATTTGCTAGGAAATCGTTTTCCCTCTTTTCGGCCATCTCTAAAAGAAAGGGCTCCTCTTCCCTTCCAGTAACTTTGAGTTTCTAACGGAGAAAATAATTTGGTTCGGCAAAAGCAGTGTTTGTACTCCCTTAGCCAGATCAATTTTAATTAAATCCGAACCCCATACTCGTGATCGGCGGCGGTTGTTTTCAAAAGTTACCCAAAGACAAAGTGTCTCAAGTAACCGCATTTAATACGACGTTAAATCCCCACTAATAGGAAAGAAAAACCGATCAAATTCAATAAGGAATGCGGCTTTCCCTCTTCTTTTCGTCACTGCATAGCATTAAGGCTTAAGATGTTCTTTTCGCTATTTTCCTTTGTGGAATCAGAGGCATGATTAGGCTTAGTTGTTTTCGAATTGATCCCGAACTTGAGGTGGCTGAGGAATTTTTAATTTTAGAATTCTCACTCCATTACTTGGTATGGTAATCTCTTATTAAAATAAGGTGATGGCATTATAAAAGGGGTTCTGTTTATTTAATTACATAAAATGTGGTAATACTTCAAAACGTGTAGATTGAAGGTTTTTAAGAATAAAATAAAGAAGTAATGCCAGAATTAAAAATAAACAAACCCTATTTACCGAACTATGAACTCTATGTCTCTAAAAATAAGGATTTATTATACTTTTTTAAGTAACAAACTATAGAAAATTAAGGCAACTGCTATAAATTATTTGTACATGGATGTATAATTCAGATGCAACTAAATTTGTTTTATACCGTTTAAATGTATTAGTTATTTATCTTATATTACTAGCTTTTAATTCTTATGCTAATTTCAGTGATTTGCAAATCAGAAGATGCGACTTCCAAGTATAAAAGTACAAGCTGGTACCTGCAACTTCTTTCGCGTTGTACAGGGTGGTCATAAAATAACTTTCCCTGTTTGGAGGCGTCTGCAGCTAAAACTAATCAACGTACAGAAATCAAATTTCATATACAGACTGTGAAAGATATGGGAAGATGATTTGCTCAAAAAAATTGGTACCAAAAGTCGCCGATAGAGGAAACATGGCGCTGTTGTAGTCTATACAATTGAGAATTGGACAAATGGCTAACAAAGAAGAAATTTCAGTACAATACCACTTTTAAGCAGTAAATGAACTGGCCTAAAAGGTTACACAGATGATATTTCAATGGACCATAGCACTTATTCAATAAAGGCATTTCCTCGGCGAGGGTATGAGCCTCTTTCAATGTGCCTACCCTTTTTCGTGAACCTCACATTGCATCCTGTACACAACATTCTCGACGGCCAAATATAACATGTCACCAGGAATGCTTAGTAAAGCCTATGTTATGCTGTCCCTTA
This sequence comes from Araneus ventricosus, assembly GCA_013235015.1. Lineage (NCBI taxonomy): Eukaryota > Metazoa > Arthropoda > Arachnida > Araneae > Araneidae > Araneus > Araneus ventricosus. The sequence goes on from BGPR01005058.1 coordinate 34,277, forward strand.
AAGTTGCCAAGGTCGGGATCCCACCAAGATGGACCTTGGACTTCAAATAATGCCACAGGAAAAAGTCACATGAGGTTATATCCGGAGTGAATGGACATGGATAATATTTTGTACAGGATGAAATGTGTGGTCCACGATAAGGGTGGTCGCATTGAAAGAGGTCTATGTCTTGGCCGAGGAAGAGCTTTCATTGCATAAAGGGCTATGGTCCACTGAAATATTATCTCTGTAACCGTTTCGACCAGATCATTTGCTGCATTACAGATGTGTTGCACTGATATTTCTTCTTTATTATTCATTTGTCTAATACTCAGTTGTGTAGACCACGCCACGTTTTCCCTATCAGCGAGTTTCGGAACTAATTATTTTTGCAGAAATTATCTTCCCATGTCTTCCACTTTATATGGAATTTGGTTTAATTCCGTTGATCAGTTTTAGCTGCAGATGCCTCCGAACAGGGAAAGTTATTTTATGGCCACCCTGTATAATTATTGGTACCTTTTGTATTTCCTAATAGAAAATCGATACTCTTATAACTCGTTTGAGATTGGACATACCAGATTTCCCACCTTCACTTGTTGCTTGGAGAGGAACCATTAATGGGCTCGGGAAGTAACTGTCACATCTCAGTCCGTCATATCCTAATACTTTCAGAATGCCCAAACTTTAATACCCATCGTTAGCAGTTTTTTAAAATGCTTTCGATTTCCTTAGCGAACTTACTTGGTAAAACATCCCATGTTAAAATTTTTAAGGTCAATGAAATTTTATTCACTTATATAAAGCATGGTTTTATTTAACTGAGGACTTTTCTACTTCTATAATTAGACCATTAATTGTTTTGATTTTTTTACATTGAATCATTTTCGTTTGGCGCAGGATTGCCAAACTAATGGTACTTATGCTACAAAACATCTAAACAACCTGTATTACCACAGTCTTCAAGATATTAATGTACCAGTACTAATTTATATATAAAATTCTTGGTATTTCCTTCTGGCTGCAGGTGAACTGACTCTGGAGCACAATTGAAAAGACTTCTAAAATTAAACAGAATGTCGCATAGAAATTAAATCGGTATCATTGAAAAGTTAATTTTTTTTAAATTAAGTTTTACTAAATTACTTTACTAATTTAATAACTAAATTTATTTGCTGATTTAGTTTTTAATTTTACTAAATTAAGCGAGATATTGTCCCGTCAGAAAATCCACGACTATTTCTTCTGCCGCTAAGATATAAAAATTCTTTTATATTAGTTCTGAATTCCACTAAATATAGCAATAAATTTGATGAAATATTACTTGAGAAAATTGAAGTTTGGTGGCGGTACTGTGCTCTTAAGCCTAACCAAAATTTGAATAAAAGTTTGCCTTTCATGCAATATTCAAAAATTTCAAAGAATTTTTAATTTTTGATTTTAAAATGGAGGAAGACATGGAATTAAGAAAGAATGAAAATCATTTCAGTCTACCTCACAAAAATATATACAAAAATACTTGAAATCAAATATCTGTTGGCACGTTTAATATAAATACAAAATCTATTTTTACAAAAAATATTACTTTGAAGCAGGTGTGATAAAAACAATGCATACAAAAGTGAAAATACTGCTTTGGATTTAATTTCCCAAGAAAACAATTTATACTATCACTACCGTAACAAATAAAGCGCGTGAATAAAAGATTTGCTGATATAATGAGATTGGTTTGAATTTTGTTTACAATAAGAAAAAAAATTGTTACAATTCATGCTTGAAAACATTTTGAAAAATTAATTAAAATTGTAGAAAGTGTTGCATAAAAATAAGATCGGTGTCATTGAAAAGCTAATTTTTCATCTTTAAGAAAATGTAAAAATGATTTTTGTGCGTATTTTGCTCCGACGTTATTGCGAAAAATGTAGAAATTTAAAGTAATTTTTAATTAATTAAAATTCTGAAAATCTTTCTTGGTGAGCACCTACTACCCAAAAAGCAACCACCTGTCAATTTTCAAGTTTCTAGTCTCTGTGGTTTGGAAGATTCGGTGATGAATCAGTGAGTTCCTTTCTCTTTTATATTATATAGGGGAAACTAGGAATACTTGACCCTAAGCAATTTTCTCAGATTGTGAGATAATTGGTAATTTTTGTGTGACATTTTTATTTGGCCATCGGTCACATAGTCATTTTGAGCGGATTTTAATTCAAAACCTGGAAAGCCATCTATAATGGTGTATAATAGGGTGGGCCTAAAAACTCGAATTTTGGATTATGGAGTTCTAATAGTGCGGGATAGTTGCATTATCCGGCGAATAGTAACTGTGCAAATTTCATTTTTATTGATTAATATCTTTTGCCTCTTCAAGACGGCCAAAGCTTCAGAAAACAGCCAAAACGGCAATTTTTTACTAAAAATAATAAAAATTAGGAAATAGGACAATCATTTTCAAATAGCGGGCAAATGCTCTAACAGTCTATCATAATTAACTGTAAAAAAAGTTAACCGGATTGGTTAATAACTTTTGCCCTAAAGGCCTCTTAACCTCCTTAAGACGGCCAAATTTTTTTAAAAATTTAAAAAAATGCTTTTTGTATGTTACTTAGATATTAAAAAATTTAATCGCTAGAAGTATTTGAGTAGAGAATTTTATACGTATATTTTATAAACGTATATTAAGCAAAGATAAGTAAAGTAACTGTCCTCTATGTCAATTATTTTCGTTTAAAGTTATGCTTAAATTTTTTAAGTTATTTTAAATTTAGTTGAAAATGTAATCGTTTGAGAAATTAATTTATTGCATAAAATATATAATATCTAGTGACTGTTTACGATTAATGATTTCAAGTAAGTGAAACAAAAAAATAATAAATATGAATATGGTGAATCTAACGCAGACGGAGAAAAAATGTAAATTTCTCACCCGGACTGTTTTCACCTGCCCGTTGTTTGGAAGTCTATTTGAATTTAAAGAATCTCATTTGCCTACATACAAAGATGTTATACGATGTTGTTTCAAGAGAGGTACAATCTCGCAACAGACAAAGGAAACAAAGAGCCCAGTTTTACTGACATAGCTGAAAATATATCAGGGAAAATTAAAATGATTTATTATAGGGCTAACATTCCGACTGTTTCCCATTCACGTGTTAAGCAAATAATTCGAGGATATCACAAAAAATATCAGTGCATCTTGAGGAACTACAAAAGGGATAAGGAGAAGGCCAGTTTTAAAAAGAAGGCAACTGACTTCGTGGATTAAGCAAAAAACTCTTTGTTTGACATAGCTGCCGCCTGTAAGTGCACAAATTTTACAATGTGTTCTTGAGAGAAGTAAAAAAAAATCCATTTAAAGAACGCATGTTTCGTCAAGATCAGAGAAATCTTATAATTGGCTTTATTGATTGTGTTGATGTTCCTACTTAACGTGCGTTTCAAAAAAAGCGGAAAGAAAACATTATAATTCAAAAACCAATTCAGCTAAAGAAGTGAAGAATCACCAGATCCTGATTTTGGTGAAAAACAAATTGCAGTGCAGAAGAATAAGAGATGGTAGACTTGAATAACATAAATGACCCTGATATCGACTTTCATTATTCCCTTCCTTCCACTTCGCAGATGAGAACTCGTCTTCCTGCAACTGCTACGGTCTGCGATAGGTAAAATGATTCAGATAGAGCAGCTATTGCTATAACTTCAGCTGTTTTGCAAGAATAAGATCTGAACTTCAGCTCCACAGCAATGAAAAATGACTTACTCCAAGAAATCATTCAATTGCAATTATCTCCGACGGTCGTAAAGACAAGACACTTTGTCAAAGAAAGGAAGGTAAGAAATATTACCAAAAAGAAATTGTAGCGGAACATTTATCAATTGTAATAGAACCAGGATCGCAATATTTTGACCAAGTAACTCCTACATCAGGTTCTGTTGGATGCAAAAACCTGCGCCATAGCATGGGGAGTCTGGAGCATGCGCAGTCTTCTGGCAGTTTCCTTTAAAGGCCCGGATTGTGGGCGTTATTGCAGTTGTGTGTAGCTATACTGCAATAGTGATTGTCGTTCTTGTTTTTATTCGTTTTATATAATGTTTAATGTTTTAATAAAGTATCGTTTTTGCCAAGATGGGCTGTATTATTGAGAGACTTTTACACCAGGTCCAAGAGAGAATCGGGTAGATTCAGAGAACCTGATTAGTCCTTTAAATGTGTTGTCATATTAGATGCAACAGGTTCGACGCTTTGTATCAGCACAAATATCATAAACTGTTTGATGAAAAAGTCAGTTAAAGCTGAAAATATTACAACAGTAGGATGTGGTGGCACCATATTAAATACACGGCACAAATCCGGTGTCATTGTGCTTCTTCAGTAACAATTTAAAAAATCTTTACAGTGGTTAATATGTTTTTTACATTTCAACGATCTCCCTCTAAGACATGTATTTGAATACCTGGACGGTGAAACAACCGGCCCCCCGCATATATTCTGGGCCTATAAGGAAAAGTCTGGTAAACTGTGGAAACATTCCAGTAGCAAACTTTAAGCCAGTTTATTGTGGCCTACCGGTAGTAACGGTCACATATTTGAGCAAAGATCAGAAGTATCTATTGGATATATTCTATGCAGCTTTAACCGGTGTTTGTTCTTCTGATCTGTTCCGACGTGACACAGGGCCCACATCTCACGCAAGATGTTTAACGACTGCTAACAGAATATTAAGATTGTACATTCGGACAGAAGAACCTTCTTCCGAGCTGATTCAACTAGTGTACTACATTATGCGGGTATACTGCATCGCATGGTTCAGTATCAAATGAATCATTTTTGGAACGTAATCACTAACTCGAGGTTTTTATCAGACGATTTGAAAAAGGAGGTGGATTCTGTAATCTCTCTCAACGCTTTTATGCCCCATCCTTAAACCCTGCTGATGAGCATGTTGGCGGAAGAGAGACGACACATCCGAAAACTTGCTGTTCGCCGGATTATCAAGACAGAACGCCCTCCCATGCCCCCGTAGACAAGAGGATCTTCTTACACAGTTGAACGTCGTCACTTTGTCGTCCCCAAACTAAACTTTAAAGCCAATCAGCACATCGACATGATTGACTGGTTTAAGATTGATGTTACTGAGCCACCAATTATAGCTGATATTACAGTAGAAGAGCTAGTCTATTCCTGAGAATGGATCTATAAATTACTTACAAATCTATAAATTTCCATGCCAAACCCAATCGGTCGAGCGCTGTATAAAACTTGCGACTGAAGCCGCATGTACGGTTTGTGTATCACACAACAGGGGGGATTTTATTAGAAATAACATGGCGTCACGGGCAATTATGCCTTCGTTTGAGCACAAGGCTAATTACAAGATGATGTAATTTAATGCGTAAAGCTTTAAACAATTGATAATATATTAATGAATAATGAACAATCAACAATATAAGTGCTTATCTAAATGTATTTTTGCATTAATAAAAAAGTTGTATCAAAATATCATGTTTTGCGGTTTTTTGAAAAACTTTGGAGTCTGAGGAGGCAAAAGTTAATAACTGATTTGGTTAATTCTTTTAACAGATAATTAGATTGACTGGTAGACCATTTGTCCGCTATTAGAAAGAGATTCTCTTTTTTCCTAATTTTTATTATTTTTTGTAAAAATTGTCATTTCTGGCAGTTTTTCGAAACTTTGGCTGTCTTCAGGAGGCAAAAGATATTAATCAATGAGAATTAAATTTTGCACAGTTACTATTGAAGGGATAATGCAACTTTCCCGCACTATTAGAATTCCATAATTCAAAATACGATTATTTTTTCCTACCTTAGTGTATAGATAAATATGTTTTTGGAGATCCAAATTTTTTCTCTTTTGGAAAATTTCTTGCATGCTATGAATTTTCTGCTAAAATATATTTTTATTCTTTTTCCTTTATTCTTTTTAAGTTAGGAGAACCGAGTAAGTCTATTAAGCTCCTCAATTTCTTGTTCTGTAAAATATTTTATAGATCTTTTGTGCGTTTTGATGCTATTCTGTTTTTAATTTTTCGAAACCGATAATTCTTCAACTCTAGGTTTCCAGTACTATAGCTGTAATTTTTTTCATTTAATAAAATCAATATTTTAATTTTTTATTAAATTTTGAACTAATTTAATTTAATAACTATTTAATAGCTAGATTTAATGTAATGACTTCGCGAATTTAATTTATTAACTAGAATATTAATAACAACTGCGTTTTATAATAACAATATTATTTAATTTTTAATATTAGTTTCATTAATATTATTTGTTAATAAAGACGTTTTTAATTCAGTAGTTATAACCTAATATCTGAATTTCGCGAACATACATATTATCAAAAGAATTTAAGCACTTTTTGCATCTAGAGTCAAGTATCCCTAGCTTAGGGTCAAGTATCCCTAAAGTTAGGGATACTTGACCATAGGCGATTTCATTAAATATTTATTTATTTATGTAGAAAATGCACACTACTGAATAAACTCCAACTACAGAGTGCATGATACAGAAACAAACACTAAAATAGCCGTAAAACACAGATTAATAAAAACAACAGATAGACACAGAAATCACTAAAAAATACAACACGAATTTAAAAAGCACATAAAATAAAAACACTTCAAGAACATAAAAGCCGCAAACATTCAGTCTTAAAAACACCATAAGATTTATTAAATACATCAAGATTATCAGAGTGCATGTTATAAATTTTGTAAAATTTATAAATAGAAAAATTGCGTATGTAATTAAACTTTGTAAATACATTTACAAATAATCAACTCTTCCTCAGACTTCTAGTCGGCACGGCATAAGTGATACGGCTCAATATATCACTGCAATCAATGGTACCATTATCTTATGATAAAATAAAAGAGATGAAAGATCACGTCGAACTCTCAAACTGTTAATACCGAAGATGTTACATAAATGAGATGAGGATAAGTCTTGTGGATGATAGAGATTTATTCGGTAAAATATGCAACGCAAAAACATAGTTTGTACCTGTTCAATAATTTTAATTTTATTTTTATTATAAGAGTCCCAGACAAGACAACAGTACTCAAGACTCGAACGGACAATAGTGAAAAATAAAACCTTCAAAGCAAGTACAACGGAGAAATGTTTGGTATTACGTCTGATAAAGCCAAGTTAAGCGTTGGCCTTAGACACAATGTTGTCGATATGTTGAGTAAAATCGAGTTCAGTGTCAAAAGTAACACCAAGTCAATAACCGACTCGGATAGACGTAGTAAAATACCATTGATTTAGTAAGAATAAAAAATAGGTTGTGATTTTCTGGTATAGCTAATTATGCTACACTTTTGAACATTAAGGAGTAATTTATTTATGATGCACCACTGATATAAGTTATCAAGGTCGTTCTGTAAAAGAGCAGCATCAGCACTGGATCGTATTTGTCTGAAAAATTTCAGCTCGTCGGCAAACAAGAGACAACCAGAAATACCCAATTCACCACAAAGGTCTTTAATAAACAAAATAAAAAGCAAAGGACAAAGATTTGAACCATGAGGAACTCCAGATGTGTTTGAAAATGCATACGAAACAACATTATTAAAATAGACGTATAAAGTCCGATTGCTCAAATACGAGAAAGTCCATTCAGCGAGATTGACATGAAAAGTGATAGTTCTCAATTTATTCATAAGAATACCAAAGTCGATTGAATCGAAGGCCTTTGAGAAATCTGTGTAAATAACATCTAGTTGACAATTGTCTTCAAAGGCGGAAATAACTTTGTCAGTTAAGCACAATAAATTAGTTGAAGTAAAACGTTTAGTCATGAATCCATGTTGAGAAGAAGAAATTACATTTTTAACCTGGGGGATCAACTTTTCATGTATTATAATTTCAAAAATCTATGATACAGGACTCAGAATTGCAATCGGTCGATAATTTTTGCATTCTTTAGCACTACCTTTTTTAAATACCGGAACGATTTTAGTCAACTTCCAAGCATAAGGAACACAGCCCTTAATAATGATAGGGGGAATATTATCAATACCAATAGTTGAAATAGATTTCAACTCCTTAATAGCCATAACCACATCGTCATAGGTGACAGTGTCAATCCCAACGAAATCGCAGAAGCCGGTGAACTCGACGGCATCATTACTGTCATATTCACTACAAGGCTTAAATAGCGAACATATATATATTTAATGTATAATTAATTGAGATATCAGTTTAGCTTAAGTTAAGTTATGCTTCTTAAAACAAATCTTTTTATGATGATAACAATTCAAATATTCGAGAAATATAAGAAAATGTAAAAGTAGGTTCAAGTATCCCTAGTTTCCACTACAGAATAAAAATTTGACATTCCTTTAATAGTTAATATTTTACTATCCGTATTATGATGATAACCATATTAACCAAAGAGGATGATTAACATCATAGAAAAAATATTGTCTGATCAATTTATTTAAATAAGTTCTGCTTATAGTAAGTGTATAAAGCTTAAGCGCCCAAATTATTTTATTTCCGTTTTTCTGAGTCAGTTTGCCCTGGGTATTATTTTGAATACAAAAGATTTCACCATCGACTAAATATGATTAATTCTAATGATTAATCTTTTCTTATTTGAGAACGAAAAAAAAGAATTTTCAGAAGTTAATTTATCTGTATTAGACTCTTATTTATTATTGGAGACCAAAATACAGACATTTTGTGTAGTTTTTCTTGTAATTTAATCTTCGTACAGTTCCTTTTTCTCCTGTAATTCACTAAAATCGAAACCAAACACGTATGTAGAAAGCATTCATCTTAGTTATTGGTTTTCTTTAAGTGTTCAATAATTTGTTTGGAATCTTTTCAATATGAAAAGAAAAATACCGAAACAATTATATAAGATTTGTTACTATGATTTTAAAATTTTTTCATTTTATTATTAACTAGCCGTCTTTAGCGACCAGATGGCTCGCCAGGATTGTTTCATGCAAAAACTTTCAATAAATCTTTTATGCGTAGCTTGGTTTCGATGGTCCCTCAGCAAAGTTTTTTTTTAAATTTCAATTTTGGTTGTCATGTATCTCGCACCATTTTAGAAACTATACACCTGTTCCGTTCATTGTGCTATGCTCCTGGCAATTCTCTCTTTCTCATCTACAATGTGAACTTCAGTCTGAAACGGGAAATGATTAACTTCAACTAACCCAATAACTTTCTTTGTGAATCGGTACGTGCTTATAAATTATATGATGATATAAGTATGTATAATCATTCAGCATTGAAGATTTGTACAGGTTCAATAAAAAATTGAGTACACTAAAAGAAGAAATAAAACCTTCAAACTTAATCAGCGTTAATCTGCATAATTCAATTATATACAGAAAACAACAGTAGGTGTTTAGAAATGTCCAAACTAAAAAATTTCCAATGTTGCTTATAATATTGAAGTTAAACCTTACCTGTAATTACTACAAAATAGCGATTGAATAGCAATTTCAAACGCATTTAGTCTGAATATTAAATGCAGTTTAATTATTTTAAGTTTCTAAAAGTAATTTTAATATTTTTTTCTGTTAAAGTCTGTTTGAGATTACCATGTACATTAAGTTTTCTTATAAATCAAAACATTCGTTGAATTTCTTTAAATCTCTGTACCTATTTTTTTAATTTTTTAAATCTTTATAATGGGCCTTGAAGAAGATTATTAAACAGCAATGGAAGAAAATGGATTATATTTTATCAATGAATGAATGCATTTAAAGCCCTGTCAATTATTAATTCAGACAATTAATTCTGTGAGAAAAATTTGGTTTGAAAATATTATTGGCATTTACACCAAAATATCTGAATCCATACACCCTCTTATATCAATATTGCAAGAATTAAAATGTTATGATATAAGCTTAACCTTATATCAGTTTTTAAGTAAAATTGGTCTTTTTTCCAATTTTGCGCACGCACCACGATAATGTCCAAGCAAAAGTATAATTTGCATTTTAAACTACACCCTACCTAAACATTTTTAATTCAAATTACTTTATTTTTGATTTAGATGTAATTTTTGTTTTACAACTTTTTCATTCATATAACAAGATATTCAAATTTCTTTTGAAACTGTGGACGCGTTTGACGGAGATGCGATTATACAACCTAAATTCATTTTTCATTGTGGTTTTCTTATTTGCATTAAATTAATTTCTTATATTCTTCTTATGATTAAATAAATGTATCATTATATTCTTTACAAAATTAATATTAACTCTTTATTAATAACTACATGAATCAAAAGATAATTATGACACTTAATTCAGATCTTGTTCTCCCATAATTTATAGACTTCATCAAATATCTTTAAGCTTCTCTGAACACACTTCATTTCAAGATTCTCCGGATATAAACTTTTGCATATTCATCAGTTTTATGATGGCCCACACAATATTCAATGCATTCAATTATAAAGCTTTTCATTATTAAGAAAAAAAGCAATATCCAAATTTTGTGATTAAAATTTTTAATGAATAACTTGGAAAATTAATTTCTTAAAATAAAATGAACATTTACCTAAGTCATCCTTTGTTCAAGTAAGTGACTTTTTGTACACAGGCACTAACCATTATTTCGACATAATAGGATAATTTACATTCTGTTATGATATGCAACTCACGTTAAAGGTCTTTTTTTAAAGATACATTACTCTTTTGTTAGATGTAAATCTTGTTTCACAACTTTTTCATCTATGTAATAAAATACTTACATTTCATAAGAAATTTGGCATACTTCGCTCTATTCATAATGAGTAAGTGTGATTCTATAACATAACTTTACTTATAAATTTACATCATGTACATTTTTTAGATACTTCTAATGACCGTGCATAGTTATAATGATTTTATCTTAGCAATATACATGATGACTACATAATGATAAATACATGAATATAATTTTTTCTTTATTTATTGCTTACTAAAGAGCACATGAAACGAACGATAATCATTAGTCATAATTCGGATTAGACATTTTCAGATAATTTATTAACTTTATCGATTTTTTTTACAGTTTGCATGCTTTCCAATACAAAAATGAGGCAGCGATGGTCTGATTGTACGATCGGGGCTAGAGAATTCATGGTTCGAAACCCACAGCGAAGAATCACCATATATGTGTGCCTGGTGTAACATAAATTTGACGTCAAGTGTCCTTTCGCTGATGCGTGCGCGTCCTCGTCATCTGACCACGATTCAAAATTATGAGATCCGTCCCAAGATATCCCTCGTATTGCTACAAAATGGGACTAAATATAACAGATATAAACTAAGGAAAAAAATGTCTGGAAATACACTTTTCCACATTCATTAGTTACATAATGTCTCACACAAGACTCACTAAATTCATTTATAAAGCTTTTCCTTATTACTAAAATCATCCATTATATTTGGCCATAATTTTCTTGATGAATTATCTGAAAAAATATTTTATTTACTATATCTTATTAAACCTGCACATATTTTTTTCACATAGAAGAGTGCATTTTATCCTATTAAATTTGATATTAGGACGGGAAAAAATTATATTTTGTTATACACAGTTTGTTTATCACATTTTTCGATAACATTACAAATTCTGTTAAAATATTAATTTAAATCGGATGTACGATTGTGAATTCAACATTTCTTTGCTGAGTCTGGCAAATTTACATCAAATCAATTTTTTTTAATCTTCTAACCATTAAATAAGCGTATCGTTATCATCTTTAGCTACTTTTCTTTTAATGTTCATTAATGTACATGAAACAATTTTTGGATATTCCCTGTATAACAATCAAGATTGCATTTTCCGACAATTTATAAGCATTATCGAGTGTTTTTTTACGGCATCTTTGCATGCGCTCCAATACTAAAATCTCCTCAATAACCTTTTTCATATTCATCAGTTTTATAATGGCTCCCGTGAGAATCACTGCATTCAGTTACAAAACTTTTCCTTATTACGGAAAAAAGCACCATCCATATTTTGTAATTATAATTTTTTAATGAATTACCTGAAAAATTAACTTCTAAAAATAAAATGCCCATTTAGAAGAGTCCTCCACCCTTCAGATTTAAAGGGACGAAGTAATTGCAAAATCAATGAATGATCAAGACAAAATGTCGTTTCTATGCTTAACTGCTTGCGAGAATTATAATTAAGGCAAGAGAGCGATTTTCTGCGAGTCCCCTCCGTTATCGGACCACTGTGAGGTTATCGATTCGCGAAGGCTTCAAAACTCTGCCATCTTTTGTTCAGGCCTGAATGAAGCCTTACGCTCATATGACACGGCTTGTTTAATTACTTCACAAAACTTGAGCAATAGAGGATAAATTATTGCCATTATTTGCATTCTCATTTCAGAGTTTGCCCGACAATTATACTTGATGGCAATAATTATGGAGTAATGCGAATTGAAAGAGAGCAGAGATACCATACAAAATTAGAAAGATGATAGAAGCAGATAATATGCGCTGATTAGGAAGACGCTTAAATATGCTTTTTCATCATTTCATCAATAATTAGTTAAGGTCTTCTGTTCTTTTCTTTGACTTATGTGTGTTCATGTAAGATATTGTATAAGCTGTAAGGCTGGACTATAAAAACAATTTTCTGGATAATACGAATGAAGCCCCAGTCTTATATTAAGTAGCTTATTTAACGATGTAATGGAATTTAAGCAACTAAGAATAAGGCTTGAATTTTGTATCTTCAGTTTTCTAATTAATTTTCATCATTTCTATTCTAATTTCAGAATTTGTCCGTGAGTGTAAAATGATGATTGTGCAATAAAAGAAAGGAGGAGAAAGACTTTTTTCTTTTAAATAAATATTTCTTTTTATTTTTTGATGGGGAATTCCTTCTTTACTCCGAACTTTTCAACGTTCATTTAAAAATGAATGGCATAAAAACCTGAAACGTGGAATTTTCTTGAAAGAAATTTTTTTAAAAAACAAAAGCAAAGCAGGTGGTTCTTGGGCAGGGCTTGTTTATCTCTGTGTTTCCAAGATATTATAGATAAATAGGTAAAGATTGCAGAGTCAACTCAATCCTGAAAATTTGACCTTGTTTTAGTAAACGTTATTATCAATTTACATTCTTCAAAATATTAATGTACAAAAGTAAAGAATTTAGTTAATTTTTTTACCATATTTTTCAGAAAGCAGATTCCCTCTTTTGGTTTTTGAACATTTATTTGTTAATTGTTTAGCTGCTGAAATCGTTTAAAAAATAATGATTAGCAAGAAAAGTAAAGTTTTGTTTTCCAGTTTACTTTATAAAGTTCTAATGAGAAAACAAACTTCTTGCCAAAAATATTTAATTCATATGATCTCTAAATGAAACACAATTTGATAAAGTTAATATCTAAATTTTTAAAAAATTCAAAATTTCAGATTTGAGGAACTAGAAAAACCAGAAAACCTTTTTATTCCAGACTGCAACTATCCCTGAATGAACATAATTCTATACATTCAATGTCACTGAGGTTTTCTTCATCAATTTTTATGCAACACATAATAGGAATTTAAGGAAAATAGATTTTTGCAGAACATACAAAACATTTAAAATATCACCCAAGTACGTTAATGCAAAGGACTTGTGGAGTTGTTAGAGCGACATGGTGTCATGGACCTGGTCTAATCTTGGGCCATGGGGACATGAAACAACAACGTTAATGAAACAAATTCTACAGAAATAAATAAATTTGTCTGTTCTTCTTATTTTTTAAAAAGTACTTTTGAACGAAATTCAGAATTAAATATATTTCATCCACATTCACTTCTAAAACTTATTAATGAAATAAACACCGCAGGAAATGGAAACCTTCATATATTTTTAAATTTAAGCCCATTAGAGCAATTCTAGTGCATCTGAAATGAGTTGATATCTATTATTTGTGTAATATTATTTCAGAATCAGAATGTTGGTAATCTCTTGAATAATTTATTTTTCAAATGTTCATTATTAGTTTAATATGATAAAAAAAATGTTCAAATGGAAATTTCATCATTTAATAATAACATACTATCTTTCATTTCAAATTGATATTTCAAAAAAAATCATTTTTCATTTAAAACGATATTTTTATGACGAATTAACTTTTCATTTATGCTTTCTCCATTGTTATGTAGAATTATATTAATTTAGTATTTCATAAAATATTTTTTATTTATTATAAGTAAAAAATTTTCAAATGAATCGCTTTTTTTCTTGTTAAATTTATTTCCATTTTAACCGCTAATTAGATTTTGAAATCAAATAGTTTTCCATTTAAATTGAAAAACCCAAGGCAGTTTCTTCTGTTATTAAAGCAACAAAAATCATTAAAATGGTTTAAAAGCGATTTAATGGAGTTGCATAAGAACATACTGATTAGCCTTACTTGTTTTTCAACAACAAGCTGCTTTTCTGCGATTCGAAACAAAATTCAAACAAACGAATTCCGCAAGGGTTTTAGAAATGAGAGTATCAAGCTATAGATTTGGATTTCCTGTAAATGGTAAACAAATTATTTTTTATTCAAAGGTTTATTGTTTTTTCACTTACAAGCAGTTTTGTGTTATTGTATGCGCACACTTGTAGTTGCATGTATAATTTGCGCTTTGAACGTCTTTGTGACATTTTTTCACTCGATTATCTTAATACATGATTAAAAAATTTACAAAACTAAAAGCATGCCACAGAAAAGCAAAATTCACGTAATATTAAAAAATATTACTATATGGAAGTAATAAAAAATTATATAAAATTTGGTAAAAACGTCAATTTCAAATGATGAATATATTTAAAAATTTACTTCAGCAAGCAATAAAAGTTGTTACACGCTTGGTAGTAACGTATAGATTTGAGAACCGAAAAAATTCAGGTTCGAAATCCAGTTGCATCTCTCTATTATTTATGTAACTTCCTATATTTAACTATATAATTAAAAAATATAATTCTATTATTATTTCAATGATACGGAAATGAATTCACACAAAGCCTAAAAAACAACTGTGTTTTTACAGCATTTGTTTCTAAAATCTATTTATATAAGCTGAAAGCGGAAGTCTTAGATTAAATGAATGGTAAAATTATAGTATCCAAAATGATAGAACTTGAAGAAACAAACTTTCTGAAGTAAAATTTTTGCTTTAAGCTGTAAAAATTAAGGATGATTGCTGCATCATTTAGCGTTAAGAAAAATCCATTTATTTCTTAATAAAGAAATTTTGTTTCAAAGCTCAACTCATATTTATATTTTCACTTAAATCGTGTTTCTCGAAAACTATCTCCAAATATTACAATCAGTTAAAGAATTTAACATTTACTTCAAAGTCCCTTTCGTCTATTTCACAGAAATTTATTGGTATTATACTTATATTTGAGTTATTTCAGATAATTTTATGTGTTTTCGTAAAGGAGCTAATTATTGATAAAATTTGCAGGAAAAAATATCTTGAAAGAAAATTCGAAGCACAAGTAAAGTTATACACAAAATATATAAAACAATGAGAATAATAGAAGTCCGTTGAATTAGACACACGTCAGTAAATATAATGCTAATAGCATAATTTCAATAAACCAATCTAGAGCAGTGTTCACACATAAGTAAAAGCTCAAATTTTTGATAACGTCAATAAAAATTACTTTTCAAGCATTATACAGCTACATCGGGCAGTGTTCAACAAGATGTCAGAAAATCGAAATAAAAATTTAAGTAGGAAATCCATCGCCCATTAAAATTTGATTCTTGCAGTTAGATTTATTTCCATTTAAAACGACTACTTTGAATCAATTTAATATTTTGTTCGTTCTAGTATTTTCATATATTTTTCCATTATATTTTGTGAAAAAGAGAAATAATTACTTATTGTGTAAAATGTCAGAAATTCTTTGGGTTGTCCGAAATATATTCCATCCAGATAAGTCTCACTACTCCTATAAAATCTTTTCCATAATTACCAATACACTCTTAATGAAGGTTGAGATCAGTAACGTAAAACTACGACTCCTGGTTGTAGCGCTCGTCGCATCCATTCAATATAATGAGATCATTATTGCAGAGAGCAAAATAATGATGTGAAGAGTTGCAGACGAGAATGCGATCCTGTCTTCTTCTATTAGGAATTTCATAGTACTTTTCTCGGCAATTTGAAGTGTAATTAATAGTCAAATGTATGTCAGAAGGCTGGAATTTTGAGAAGCTTGATTACAGCTTCAGTGAATGAAATCATGATAACATATCATTTTTATTTCAAGGAAAAGTATGCTAACTGAACTTGGGCATCTAATGAGGATTTCATCGCTGACATGGAAATCCGTTTACCTAAAAGGTTCTAAGATTGTTAGTTAATATTTCATCTCTTTGGAAAGGACAATTAAATAATTCAAATGTCGATGAAATATTCTAGAAGAATTTAACTCTTGCATGATTAAATTCTGTTTGTCTAGTATGCTTTAAACAGCACCGAGGATTAATACTGATACATCTCAAAATGAAAGGATTGTATAAGCAGAAAATGTCGATTAAGGCACTTGTTTAGCATCAAAAAGTTTAAAAGAAATTCAAGGGAAAATGAATTTCAAAAGTTATTTTAGAGGAATGAGAATCTAAAATTTTTGTTTCTAATTTTTTTGAACATAATCACATCATTGTATTCACCAACTTTCTGTTTTCTTTTTTTGATTAGTTCATTCCTTTAAACCAGTGGTTACCAACCTTTATTTCCTCATGTAACCCCCTGATTAGTCCTTTTATTTATATGTACCTCCTACTGTCATGTCTTCCACCCTCTAACCAACCCCAACTTAAAGAATATTTCATTCATCATTTTAAGGGTTTAGGTTAGATTAAGTCAAATCAAATTAATAAAATTTGTAGGGTATATTTTGATTTTTAATTTTTTACCATATTTCATAATATCATTAGTTCAAAACCAAACCAAACGAAACCGTCACTGAAATAATTTCGTATTAACATATGATATCAACTGATAATGTCTCATCGCGATAATCAACTATTCAAATGGAAAAAAATCAGTGCAATCTTTGGCCTTGTTTACGGAGCTGAGTTTTATAAAATTAGGATCAAATGAAGACAGATATAATCTCATGTCTATAGCTGCGTCAAGTTTGATGCGTTATTTGTTACTGATATACGAGTAAGACTAGTCGGTGCTTTGGTTTGACAAGTTTATAACTGCATCATAGTCAGTTTTGAGAGAAACGAGTTCAAAGTTTTCACCGTTTACAACTGTTATATTTATGATCTAATTTAATCAATATTTTATAATTACATTAAAAGGTTTTATTTAGAAGTTCCATAGTTCATTTGAAAAAAATTATATTTCATTAATTTTTTTCGAACATAGCAAAATGAACTGTTCAAAACAGAAATAGCTTTCGCGAAACAGACCAGGTTCTAACTGCACATAGAACTAACTCTGTCAAAGTAACACTTTTATTATATAAATTACAATGGTGCAGTACAAAGTTCTAACCCGATTCAAAATTTAATGGAAGAAAATAAAATAAAATTTTGTATCATGATAAATGGAAAGGCACCATTACTAGCTTTATTAAAAATTTAATATAGCATTATAATATTCTCTATTCTGTATAGACATGAAATGAAATGCTGCTTTTATCTCTTTCTTTTCTGATCACTTAACTTTTTTGCAGCCTATTGAACCTTAGGTGCTACTTGGAACACACATAAATTACAGTTTTCTATGGTCTTTTTTCTGTTTAATATGTTTTTCGAGTCCCTCATTGATGTCTCAGCAAACTTGATATTTGCAGAATTTTCAGGTTCAAATTTTCCGTGCGATGTTTTGAAATTCACCAAATACAGGGATCTGGTAAATTTTAAAACTGCCACACTAGTGAATGACACAATCTCATAATTTAAGAGCTTTCCCTTTCCTTAAAAATCTTTAAAGCCACGAGGCCGAATTTGTCTGACACGATATGGTGTCTTCGATCGACTTGTTTTAAAATTATAATGAATCCAATTAGACAATAGAAGTCAGTTTGATTCATGGCTTTTTCAAAGTTGCTGTGAACGCTATCAACTTCTTGGACGCATGAATATCCTAGTAAGAAGTATTGTATAGTAACTAATTTTACTTGAGGATTATCCTTGAGAAAATGTAGAAAGTTGTTTGAAATTATTGAATTTCTTTTTTGGGGAACACACGTATCAGATCATATTATTAACTGAGTTTTGTCATTTTCCTCAGCTAGTACGGTCATTATTTTGTGAAAAGTACTAGCAATCTCATTACCAGCGCGGACAGATAAATTGTCACTCTACAAGGCACAATATACTTGTTTAGTGGGCGTGTAGTATGCAGTCAAGTTGTAGACTTTTAATTTTCTCAGGTAAAATATAGAGCTAATATTAGCATGCGGAGTCGGTATTACATTTTGTAAGTCAAATAGCAATACACGCAAATCTTTGATTTCTTCTCCTCATTCCTAACTTCTCGCAAGTTCATTTTTAACGTTTGATGCACATCATACTCATATTTAATGTCATCCGTCAGTATTTGAGTTTGTTTCGCCAATTTGATTTTCTTGCAAAGGTCACATCTGTCTCGTTTTGAGGAGTGAAATCCAAGGTTAAACCCCGTGACAAAAATGCTGTAGTACATTGATTTTCTAACTGTAGTTATTTTTTCAGTGCAACACTATTGGAGGTACAATTCATACATTTTTCCAATACTGAGGTGAGAACCCAGATATTCTCTTTTGGTATGTGTCTTGCAGTAATGGACTCCACTACTAATGGACTATTGTAAAACAGTACGCAAAACTTTTATAGTGAATGCAAATCCTCGTTAGTGCTCAAACAAACAAACATAGCCTGCTACAATATTGATACAGCTTATTAGTGGTCAGAATAGAGGCAGACAGAACCTACCCAAACTGAAAAGTATAAATATCGTCTGCATTGATAGAACCTTCTCACGGAGGAAACGCAGATAGAACTTTGTCAAACTAAAAAGTATAAATATCGTCTGCAGTGATAGGACCATGACACACTAGTAGTTCATTTATTTACCACTAGAATTCAAGTAAAGTCAGTTAATTGTATAGATCTAACTTAATATAATAGTATAAACTCATAATCTCATTTTCAGTGAAAATGTCAGTTAGTACCTTGTCAAACCAACGGAGAGTAGTGTGTCCTTCCCACAAGTTCAGTGTTCGTGAAAGGTATTAAATATTTTATTGCTTTAACACTGAATTCTTGGTACTCTCCTTTAATAGCTAACTAGTTGGCATATGGACTTGCATAACTTTCACTTTTCACGCGAACTTCTTGGAGAGACAAGATTCTATAGCTTTTCTTCATTTTAATATGTTATTTTTGTGTTTTCCGCCTATACCAAAATTTCTTTCGCGTACCCTTAAATGTTCCGTCTTGTACCCCCAAGGATACGCGTAACACAGCTCTAAACGAACAAAGTATTATAACATGCATATATTCGTTGATATGGCTACTAAGTGAATTTTCGTACAGTTAACTTTAATTAACACCAAAAATTTGTACGAATTAAGTGCTTGCGAATATAGAAATGTGCTTACTTAAAAATTAATAAAAATCTGAATATTTCGCCCCTTTTGAAAAAGCAACTGAAATTTTAAATGATTGAAATCAAAGTTTTCTTAGAATTATTTGTCTAAAGCATGATTAAATTGTGATTGACTCATTTCATTCAAAAAATAAAAAAAAAAACCAACAGAAATTGAAAATGAGTGACTAATGTACAATATGCGACTCGGCAACGAGTAGTGTTTGTATTTTGATTCGCTGTGTAGCCATAACTTTATATTTGCTCATTATTTCACGCTAAGCTTTCGAACAAATAATGTGTTTGTTATTTTCATATGCCAGGTTTTCAATTTGTGAACATAAATATAAAAGAAACCCTACAGCCCAGACGCCGATCCATGCAATTTTCAACTTTGAACAGCAATAAAGAAAGAATTAAGTGGTTGGTAATTTAACGCACAACGAGGTACAAAGGGATATTTCTTTAAAAGCGTAACCGAATAAGAATTTAGGAAGACCTCGTTGACAAGAAAGGCTGTATCCGTGTGACAAAAGATGGTTAAGCCATTACTTTGAGAAGAAAGAGAGATATTTAACGATAAAAATGTAAAACTTACTCGTAAAATAAATCTGGGTAGTAAAATTTACATGCTTTTCTTCAAATTATTCTTCACTATATCTTTTTTAACTGAACTAAATGGAAGCCGACTTTATCACAAGACGTGTTGAACTACATCGCTTATAATAGGCATGTCACCAGACATCATTACAAGGAAATAAATACGTTGGCACTGGCTACTGTTTCAGGACAGCTTACCGGTTGGTAAATACCGGTAGCTGGTTGCTAAATTAACTCTCGTAAGTAAATTGTTTGAATTTTGCGAAGAGATGCTACTTACCAACATAGACCTTTAACATTTAAATGCACAATTTCAAATTTATTGTTTCGTTTAACAGCATATTAATTTCCACAAATGCAATAGAATCTCTCAACGGAACATCGCAAATGCCTGAAAAGTGGCTTTAGCAGATAACTGAATTTATGTTTTGCAGCAGCATATGTAGAAATTGTGGCATATGAAGCCCTATTATTATATTCTTCTATCAAATAAATAATATTAAAAATAGTAAAAATTATTTAGACGTAAAGCATATACGCGTAATTTTATATTGCAGAGAAACACATCAAACAACATTTTTAAATTACAACAGAATAATATGAACACCTTTGGGACTGCATTTGCATATTTTTCGAATATTTCTCGAAAGGCCAGATGATTTTTCTTTGATCTTCGACCATGTTACGAATAGGCTTGAACTTCCATTTTTCTTTGAAGATTCGGTCACGAGGGTATTTACGGATCGAACAGAAGAAGATGGTTTAGGCTCACTCCGTTTTACAGAAAGCTGATATTGATTTGAAAATTCCACGAATGGTTTTGTTTGATGTGCGCAATATTTTGCATCATTTTCAAAAAAATCACGAATACTCGAGATGATATAAAAGTTTTATTTAAAAAACTACATTTTTTTCGCATGATTTTTTGCTTATAACATACGGATCTTCAGCCAAATCATAATTTATAAAATGCGAGTCAATATTAAATAAAAGCATTATATTCAATATTCAAGGAAATATAAGTTTTTGTAGTAAATAATACGCACGTGAGAAACGTAACGAAATATTTTTTTCATAATTTGAAAGTCGGATGTATAGCGCAACTTATATAAAAGTTTCAGATGAACACAAATAATATTTAGAAAGATATTGGCATTGCAAAGACACGAATTGGGTTGTTCTCTATGAGAAGCTAAATGTTCAGGGGTTTTGTACAAATTTGATATTTTTATACTTGAATCTTCGAATAGTATTTAAATAATGTATTTAATTTATAACTATACATGTATATTCATGATATTTCAAAATTCATGAAATTCAATATTATTGTAAAAAAGGTCCAATATCAATTTGTGCAGGAACCTCTTACCTTCTCTTCGAGAACAACATAAATTTGCCTCGCTACAATGGCAATATCTTACTGAATGTTAAAGGTAATCTAATGGAATTTTTACATTAGTTACCCTATATATCGAGCATCGAAATTATGAAAGTAAAATTATGCTCTTTTCGCATATGTGCAGTAAAATTTATTTAGTACAAACACTCACATTTCCTCGAATATTCAAAATATGTACTTTAATTTTAATATAATGTTTTCCTGGCATATAGTCAAGTATTCTGTAAGTTTCGAATAATTTGATTGAAAACTATGTATGTTATAAATAAAAAACATGTTTCAAAATTTGGGATTTTTTAAGAAAACCTTCCCGAATATTCGGGATATTTTTAAGAAAATGCGTTCAAATATTGCGCACATCAAACAAAACCATTCACGAAAATTTGAAATCGTTATCAGCTTACTGTGAAATGGTGTGAGTACTAAATCATTTTCTTCTTCAAAAATTTTTAGTCGGTCCCCCAAATGCCCTCCCCAGATAACAATTTTAGTTTGCAGCAGGCTTGCACTGCAAATCTGCAAGCTTGCAACAAGGTTGACACGACAAGAGTGCAAGTGTGAAACAAGCTTGCTGCAAGTTAACGCAAGCTTCGAAGTCACAACGCGACGAACTTGCAGAAAGCTTTTCATGACAAACTCATTGCAAGCTATAGCAAAAACAGAGTACAAACACAACCCGGATTAGAACTCGTGACCTACCGGCTCCTAAGCTGAAGCCCTAACCACTCCGTCAGTTAAACTCTGAGAGAAGAAGATAGATTTCGCTAATACATCGTTCGATTCAATTCGTATACGATTTATTTTAAACTGTTTTCTTGATTTCATTAATTTTTTGAGTTGAGAATATGATTTGAAGTCAAAGAGAGAGCGATTTTCGCTAATAACTACGTTTTGCTAGTAGAATAAATTATGAAATTAGAGTTCAAAAGTAATTACTTTTAAAATTGGACAAAATGTAAGTTATTATTTATTTCAACAAACATTGACTGTTTTTCAGGTTTAATTTTGTTTATAAACGTTAAAATTTCAACATTAAGAAAAAGGCGATATAGTTTCTTTAAAGTGCGAGTTCTATATTTAGTAAAAAGATGGAAAATGTTTCGATTTTTTTTATAAAAAAGTTAGTTTTTTCACAAATTATCATTGATTTATTGAATTAATAAAAAGAAGGACGGTGTAGGAGATGCTATTAAAAATCGGATGTCTTTTTTAAAGCAGAGACAAAGTTAATTATCTTTTTATTGTGCTATCTTTGCATCTTTGCAGGAAGCTTGCTTTGCAAAGTCGCACAAGTTCACCGTGACAAGTAGTGCCAAAGGAGGGGTGGCGCTACTTGTCACGGTGAACTTGTGGGAAACTCGTTTTGCAAGCCAGGGTGGCGATTCTGCATTGTTAGTTTGTCACAGTTTTGCTTTAAGTTTGACGCGGCAAATTTGCCATGACAAGCTAATATCAAGTAAAAATCAAACTTGCTGCAAACGTACGTGCTATCTGGGTCATGACCGAAACTTTTCTGTAAAATGTGAGTTCAAGTCTGTTCTTTACATGATCAAAGTTCAAAGAAATCCATCTAGCCTTCCGGGAGATATTCGAAAAAATGTGCAAATCCAAAGGTGTTAATTTCACTCTATCATTGTCCTGCATATTATCATATGAAAGTTCCGTATTTCTTAGTATGTTCACGTATAATTTCGAATATTTTCCTCTTTACAAGATGGTCACCAGAGTCATAAGCAAAACTTCACATAAGACAATACTTGGAAATTGTTAGTTCTCTACTTTATTTTTTTATCTCATAGGTCTAAAGTTAGATATTTTATACCTCCAAAAGGGCCTTTATTTTGAAATTGCCGGTTAATTGTAAGCTGGTTAAAAGACATTTTGCTGTTAATAGATCATTTGGTGAATGACGTAAAAAAACTATGAGAGGAAAATTGTAGTTTATAAGAAAGCAGGCACTGTGAGATGTTATTTACAGTGTCCGTGAATAAATGTATAATAAATATAATATTTGTTTGAGGGTCCCAAAGAGAAAGTGTACTGTGGGTAAAAAGTAAGGATTTCTTCTAGGAAGTGGAAATCTAACTTAAAAAGTAATAGGGTTGTAATAAGTAATTGGACCTTAATGTTACTTACTTATATTGAAAACTCAATGCAAATTTCTGATAAATGTTTACATGCAATGTGATTAAATTGAGAGCAGGATAATAATGAGCATTTCAGTAATATAAAGTAAAATGAGAAAATTTTTGAAAGCTGTAAATACCAATTAAAGGCACTTGTTTATTATTATACTTGTTATAAAGTTATTCTTGCATACATTTTGAAAAGGAATTCAATTAAGGGATTTTATCAGTGATTGTGGAAATGAGAATATTAAATTTTAACTAGCTGAATTTCTAGAATATTGTAAACAAGTATTTTTGCTCCTTATTTAAGTACACTAAATGGAGAATCTACAATGGAAAAGTCATTAGGATTAGATAGCACGCATACAAATCTGTTTAATTATAGGTACCAATTTTCTTGTTTAATATTTATCACTAATGAAAGGGCAATTAGTTTTTCTTTGGTTAATTATAAATTTTTGTAGTTTTTCGCTCTGGTTCATATTGAAAATCTTTGATCTTCATGATCGGTTTTTGACTGTTTTGTATATTATGTAATTCAATGTTTGTTTTCCACTCTGGTTCATCTGTAAGTCTTTGATCTCTATGATCGTTTTTGATTGTTTTGTATATATATATATCAGTAAGCATTTAGTTAATTTTCTCGTTCTTTTCTTAATATATTCTGGAGATTTACTCCTATATTTGTTGTCTTTTTCCAACAATTGGTCCTCACAGAAGGTTGGCGCCTATAAATTTAGAAATAATGTGACATAATCGATTCCTAAGGTCTATTGGTATTTGATTTTTGGAATTCCATATCTGGGTTGTCTTTTTCATAGTAATAGTTTTTAATCTTATTATCTTTCTGTATTTCATTATGTGAATAATATTAGGTTATATTGTTTTTTTATATTTAATTTTAAATGAGGGTTTAATAGGTGTATATGATGAAAATGTTATTTGAGTTTTAATGGTATAAATATATATATATCTATATATATATATATATGAATTAATAAACAAAACTTTAACTTCTTTTATTTCTTGTAAAACCCAAAGATGCTATTATTTGATAAGCTAGTATGATGAGAATTTTAAAGAAATCTAGTAGTTAATACCAAATTTTCAACAGAAAATTTCCGTTACCCCATTTTCCTCTGTTGTCTAGAATTCATACTAATAAAAATTTTATTTTCAACTCATTTCAATTATTTTCAGCAATGTATTCCAATTAAGTACTATCTGGCGTAACTCAGATAGATTTTGCAATTCATATCTTTTAAAACTCTCTTTGTAAATTTCTCTTTACTATAACTGAGCTAAATAAACTTCCATTACTCTTACCCTTAAATCCCTTTAGAAATCAAGATATGAGGAATATTAAGCCGTTTATTGCAACGAATTACATTTATCAATACTGAACAATATCTTTTTTGAAAATAAATTTCGGACAAAAAAATTAAATTAATTCAGCGAATAGGATTTTGAAAAGAAAAATATAAGAGAAACGACTTTTATCCCCAAAGGAAAACCAAAAGTCTTTATACTTTTATCTTTTTTGCAACAAAAGAAGGAAAACAGACATTATGAAGTCAGAACTTGAAATCTATTATGTATTTTATTCCAAAGCAGAAAAGTAACATTACAAATTACTTCTTATCCGTATTCTTTATGTTATGTGCTTACATAACCTAATTGTTTTATCATTTTATTTTAAACCGAAATAAAGGAATTGCAAAATAGAAAGAGCTGCGGTTTTTATTTATGGCTTTTGAAATATTCAAGAAATTATATTATTAAAATATAAAAATAAAATACGTTTGTTATATAATATGGATCTATATGCAAATTCTCAGCTTTTTTAAAATAATAGACTGGACCTTATACCACATCTCACCTTCATGCTTAAGCCCTTAAGTGACCTCTGTGTAAAGAAGGGGTAAAAAAAGTATGATTGAATTGAATAAATATTTTTTAATTGAAAATGATATGATAATTATAATTATTAAATTGTCAGAATGCTTTTATTTTCATATAAATGCATAATCAAGATCATAGCGCCGAAGCCACGTTGATGCAGCCGCAGAACAAATTTTGAAATGCTAACGGTCTGTCGAGTCGACTATTTGATTGACGTACCATCTGTTAACGCATGCACTATAATATTTGACACGTGTGCATTTTTTGTATTCCAAATACCATTTCTTCACGACTCTCTTAAAGTAAAAATTGCAAGTCGCTTGCAGCACCTCGAAACAATGACCAAAAAGAATCATTAAAAAATTTCAGCGAACCACTTTAAACGAGTGGCAACTAGCCTAATCGAATTTCGGAAAGAGATTTTTTTGGACTGCTTTGTGTGTGTGTGTGTGTGTGTTAATCTGGCTTATATAAAAGTAAATTCGTTTATTTAAATGTGTTATTTCTGCAAATCAACTGATAATGGTCATAATCTAATATCATCTGCTTTTAAAACTTATGTTTTTATTTTTCTTTCCCAATTAGATGACCAAACTCTTTAACAGAAATACTCCATGTACCTGAATTGAAATATCTGCACCTATCGTATAGTTTTCCTTCAAAATTTCATTTGGCATTAGACCTTCTGATAAGATATTCCATCCTCTCTTCTTTGATATATTTGGTAGAAAATATTAAAATTCGTATGTGAACTTAATTCAAAAGAAACTCCCACTTAAGAGGCACCTCAAATATGGGGATGAGAACCTGCCGTATAAGTAAGCAGAGTCCCTCTTCCCAATGATAGTGGGGCTCCTACCGATTATGGGGTCATATCTCTGCCTGAGGGGCCGTCAAAAGTGCCGCCCGTAATGTGGTCTACAATGCGAGAGCCACAGTGCCTGATTTTTGTCGCGGCGGCATTGTCATTCAAGTTTTACCAGCGTGCTACGGCTGGCCAGAGAAGCTCGTTTGTTACTACAAACAAAGTAAAGGATTCAGTAGAAGTACGTGGGATAAATAATTTACATGAGGCGTCTAAACAAATTTAAAAAAGATTTTAAGCATGGTTTATGGAATAGACAATTCCAATCCTTGCGGATATATTGCTTTATGGGTTCAGGTACTATTAATTATCTTCTTATATGATCCATCTCTGGTTGAAGGGAATTCTAAAAATAAATGCTTCTGCACTTTTGTTTCATTTATCGTAGCAAGAAATGATACGTACGGAACAACAAGATGCTTTAAGTATTTCAATATAAAGCTTATAAAAAAATAATAAATCTTTTTGCCTATTCGTCCTATTACGAAAACGTGTAAAGTGCATTGAAAACTGCATAAATGTAGATTCCTTTAACCAACCAATAAATAAAATATCTGGCCATTTACCAGGCCAGACAATTACTTTTCTTCTGGGTTGCCTTTATTCCATTTAAAGATACACAACATTTTAAAGCTGAAAAGTTTCATCTCAGCAGTTCTAATTATGATTCTAAAACTGAAAGGTTATAGTTTGTATTATGAGCAACCAGTTTCGCGGTATTTCAATGGACAAATTAAAATATAGTTCTTTCCTGAAATAACAGTTGCTTTCGTGCTGCTTAACATGTTTTTTATAAAGCATATTTCAGTTCTACTTATACCTTTATAATTGTTCTGCGTCATGTAATTCTGTTCCACACCTCCCAACATAATTTTTACAACCATAATTTTTTCCTCCGCACTGAGCCACTGTTTTATAAAAGCCGGAAACTCTATTATACCGGTCGATTATATCAAATGAATCCATTCCCTTTCTGTCGGCAACAACTGCACACACAGCGTGATTGGATTACGCATGTAAATTTAATTACGACCTCGCGTGTTACTCAGGCGTTACAAAAACAAAAGGAATCGGAGTAAGCAAAACCATTGTAGGATAGGTGTTAAGGAAACCATTCGTTTCTATATTCCACCGAGACGCATAAAAGATGGGAAAAGAAACGAAAAACATGGAAATGAATTGCTTTTTCTGTTACTGCAGCATTCAATCCCAACAGCCTTTCACTAAAATTGAATCGCACACGTTTCTCGTATTAAGGCCTTCTGTTGCCACACCCAGATTTGAAATAGATGAAAAGAAATGGCTCGGGAGAAAATTTCATCTCTTTATTGTTTTGTTCCTTTTTTATGCTTTTCAAAGCATTTAACGTCTAATGATTGAAAAGTAATGAAAGCTTTTTGCAGAAGTTTTTAAAAATGATCTTTTCCGCTAAATAACTTTGGCATCTCTATTCACTGATTCTTTTCGGATGAGTTGAGAAGGAAATGGGGAATTAGTAGGAAGTTTATGCAGCGGTGTAAAGAAATAATTAAACGAAAACTTTTCTAGAGTTAATAAAAAAGGTGAAGACTAGTGTTTAAACAAAAGATGCATTTAGATTCAGAAGAAACAATATGTAGAAAGAGGAATTTTCCTGAAAGTGAAGCATTCTCCCATAATAATATGCTTTTTTTACTTATCGGATTTCATTTAATGTAATTTTTGGAATTTAATCGATTATTTTTCAGTAAGTTTTCCCGGTCATTCAAAAGCTTTCGTAACATTTTTTTAGGATTTTAAGAACTACAGGTATACGGCATATCTAATATAAAAAATAATACAAGATGTTTCTTGAATTACTCTTTAATCCCTTAACATGACCTTCGCTGGATAATTTTGTCGTCATTACATTTGTTAAATCCTCACCACCGCCTACAAACCAAAACATTTGTGTTCCATACGTCCAGTAAACTGCCAGGTTAAGTCAAAACTTCTAAATTAAGTTTACGGAGGGAAAATTTGTCTTCATCTATTCCCAATAAATTTTCAAAATTTTATTTTATATGATATTCTAACTTAAAATACGAAGAGTGTATCAAAATCACGTGATGCAAGTCCGATACCCCTTGCTAATTTAAATTCAAAATCTTCTCGTCATTTTCCAAGAGTGAGAAGGATGTAAGGTCGCAGCGCAAACTAAAACATGACGCAGTTACTGCCGTCATGCAAATTGACTTAATGTAGTATTTTCAATAAGAATATTACTTAATTTATGGCTTTCGGTTGCACTGTCTGATTGAATTGAAAAAAGCAAAGCTGGGAGTGCACTGCTTAAAAAATAATACAAATTACCATAAAATTGTGGGTATTGTAAATTAATGTGTTTACCTACATAAAAAAGATTTAAAGTAGGTCAAATATTTGAAAAAACACAAATTGGAACCTGTTTTACCTTTCTTCAAGTAGAGTAATTGAAATATGCTTTTAAAAACGTTGCAATATTCAGTTCTTCGCAAAAGGGCTTGGTGTAGTTCTGTAAATTCTTCGCCACAGGAATAAAAGTGGATAGTGTTAATGCTATTGATACAGATAAATTAAATTTAACTGTCCATTTGGTTTTCTCTAGTTTTGGTATATTTCCGAGAGAAAAGAAAATCCAAAAACTTTTCCCCTAGAAACCCTGAAGAGCTTAAGTAATAGAATCGATTTTCCATTCCGTTGAAAGTACTCAATTGTTTCTACTACTTTTCATAAATTTGTACTGCTGTGCTTAATATTAACCTAAAAAATTGTTTCCACTGACTGTCCTATTATGATAAGGCACACTTTGGAAGCTACTAAACTCCTATTACTTGTTCGAAGTGGTCCATATTTTCTACTACTAGATTGTACCGGTGTTCACTATGCAAACACAAAATGTTTGAAAAGACTGTTGAAAATGTTTCAGTTCAACTGATAGCGATCAGTTTTTATAAAATAATCAACTATATATTATTCTATGTGTACTTGCATGAAACAATCTGCAGCACGTGTCGCTAAGTGATAATGGACGAGCTTTATTTGTCTAATACTGTTCCATTCTGTTGAGATCAAAGTAACTTGATGGCGAAATCATTCTTACTGCACGTTTCCATAATGAAATAGTAGTCGGGAACCTCAAAGGGAACTGGTAATGCGCAATATTTGCATTTCAACACTTTTCCAGCTTAAAACAGCATGGCATTCTGAAGCTATCCTATCCCATCATTGATGAGGATGAAGAGACCCATGATGACTCCAGACCTGTCTCTGAACAGTAGAACATTTTAGAACTAGGTGCTGTTCAACCGCAGATGGTACAAATGTCGTGCTACTGTTTACTTCACGGGAGTCTCTCAAGTATTCGGCTTGAATTGTTCTGTCTGACTGTCTGCGCTTCAGAAATATAATATTAGCCAAATGATTTGATTAGCACATTTAATACGAAAAATCATTTTCGGTTCTTTTCATGTCAGCTTTATATATACATCCCTTGGCATATTTGGCTCTACACTGGTATCCAAAAATAATGCACAGTTTTGAAGAAGCTGCAAAATTGGAGTTAATATGGATACTATGATTCGCAATCAATTTCTGAGAATCGTGGGACATAATATCCTCGGATCTCACATACTACGAGTGAAGATTCGGTCACGAGGGCATTTAGAGGGGCCACCAGTAGGGGATGAAGGGGAAAAGGGAATTTGACCAATAATGTTTCCCAGAATGTTGATAACGAGATGCAACTTTCATCAATGGTAATGTTTATGTGCATAATATTTACATGCATTTTCGTAAACGCAGCACAAATATTCTGGAAGATATAAAGGTTTTCTTAAAACATCCCAAATTTTTTCGAATGTTTTTTGCATATAACATGTTCAAATTGCATGAAACCTGCAGATTACTTAACAATATGTAAAAGAAGCATTGTATTAAAATTTCAATTAAAACCTTTGAATATTACTGGAAATATGAGCATTTGTAGTGAATAGTTTTTACTGCAAATGTGCGAAACGTAGCGTAATTTCTTTTCATAACTTCAGAGCCAGATATATACGGTAAATTATATAAAAATTCCAATTGAATACCATTGGTATTCAGAAAGATATTCGCATTGCAACTTGGTGAATTTCGGTACACTTTAAGAGAAGCTAAATGATGGATCTTGCACAAATTCATATTTCTTAAAATTTGAATCTTCGAATAGTAATTGTCGAACTGTAATTGAAATTATATTTTTAACTCAGGGAGAATAGGGCTAGATTGATACGCAGGAATATTGATACAGTCCATAAATTTTGATGATTGAGCTGGCTCAAGATATTCACACTCCTCATATATATCCCATTGGAACCCTTAGCACACGGTATATTTTTCGGCTATGTTAAGTCAAAAGTTAATTTACAAAAGAATCAAACCACTAATTTTCTCGCCTAAATAAATTTTACTCTAGGTATGTGTTGTGTGATTTCTTTAACTATGTACGCTTTCCTGCCATGGAATCTACTCCAGAAGAAGTAAAAAACATTTATTTTTCTGAACTATATTAATTTTTGAGGTTGTTTAGCATTGTTTTTGCAGGACCACTTGTTTTAAGTGAAAAAGGCTCTTGGGGCACATTAATTCAATTGACTCCGGGGCGCATTGATACAATTGACTCCGGGGCGCATTGATACAATTGACTCCGGGGCACATTGATAAGCGTTTTCTATGTGTATCAATGTTCCTTAACAGCAGTTATTTTGCAAAATCTTCCTCATAAATGAAAGTACGTTAAAATGGACTATCTAAGAGAAAAACGCAATTAAGTATTTGTTTAAACAATGAAAACTGTTTGAATTTCATTGTAAAATTGAAGAATTTTGTTGTAAAATAAGTTAAAAATATTTTTTACGAATTTATTAAAATTGGAGAAAGAATTGCAAGGAAACTTAATTAATATCATCAAAAATATAATTTTTTGCATTTTCAGACATGGTAAAAATGATTTTTATGCTACAATATTCGGAAGTTATCAAGGAAGAACGCGAAAATTTCCCTTCAGTTTTAATTAATTAAAAGTTCCGAAAACGGCTTGAAGGCGCACATTCCCTCCCTCCAAAGTAATTTTACACACACATTCTCCATTATTATTTGTAGAGATAAATTATTTCCTGAGGCATTATTGTTTCAATTTTCCATTGTCAATAAAAATGATGAATTTTGATTAAAATAAAAGTTTGTTACTTTGTTAAACTATTAAACCTTGATTTGGAATTTAAAATTTATCGATGAAACAAATTTTGTTTTGATAACACACCTGTCAACCATCATTATTTTCGACATTTCCGTGTGTATCAATGTACCCCTAGTATGGGGCAGGTTGATCTGAAATCTATTAGGTTAACAAATGTATAAATTTAGTGTATTAGTTCTAATTATTACGTTTGTAAAATCATATTTTAGCTTTATACAAAAAAGTGTATCAATGTCCCCGCATTCCTCGCCTATATGTATGCATGAGTATTCAGGATATTCAACTTTCATAAAATTCAATATCACTGTTCGAAGATTCAAGTTTAAAAACTTTCAATTTGCGCAATATCGCTTATCATTAAGCTTCTCTCAGAGTGTACCGATATTCACCAAGCTCTAATGCCGATATCTTTCTGAATACTAATGGTATTCAACTGGGATTTTTATATAATTTGCCCTATGCTTTGCTCTGAAGTTATGGAAAAAATTACTCTACGTTTCGGACATGCAGAGTAAAAAATTATTTATTATCAATGCTCATATTTCCTGTAATATTCAAATATTTTAAATTAAATTTTAATACAATGCTTCTTTTACATATTGTCAAATATTCTGCAAGTTTCATACAATTTGGTGGAAAACTCTGCATGTTATAAGCAAAAACATGTGGAAAAATTTGAGATCTTTTAAGTAAACCTTTACATCTTCCCAAATATTTGTGCTGTGTTTACGAAAATCGATGCAAACATTATGCACATCAAACATAACAATTGATGAAAGTTGCATGTCGTTTTCAACTTTCTGTGAAACAGGATGGGTCAAATTCCCTTTTATCCTTTATCCCCTTCTGGTGGCCTCTCTAATTGCCCTCGTGACCGAATCTTCACTCGCAGTATGTGAGTTCCGAGGATAACATGTCTCACGATTGTCAGGAACTGATTGCGAACCATAGTAACCACATTAACTCCATTTTTGTAGCAACTTTAAAACGCTCATTATTTTTGGATACCAGTGTACTTAGCTGCAGTGTTTGATTGATATGCACAAACATAGCCCTCTCTAGAGAACATGTAGGTTTGATATGAAAACGAAGTTTCGGTCCATCGCCCTATTTGAATATTGAATTTTTGATTTTGCTTTATTGGTCACTCAACTTTGAAATGTAAATGTTTTAATTTCGCATCAGTAGTTAGGGTTAGCAAATCTAACGTCGCCAAAATCATCCACCCTATTTTATGCAAAGGCATGAAAGGTTGGTATAAAAAATCTTGTTGGCAGGGAAAATTCCTATATAAATCCCATTTATTTTTTTACCAAGTATACCGAAACTATTTTATGCACATTTAATATATGCAACAGTATCTGATACAATTTTTTCCTGCATCAACGGATATTTTTTTATGATCTCTATCAGCGAAAGAACAACAAATGCTCTTCTATTATCTTTTGGGTATTGTATTCCTAAAATTCATTTCTCTCGCATATTGTATGTATAAATTCGCTCTATAAGAAGTAATTTATTGTTCGGAGAATCGCTCTCGCATTTATTTTAATATGCATCTAACATTCGAAATACTAAGAAATAAGTGCATGACCATGTATAATGCATAGCATGATAATCTCGCAATACGTAAACTAGATTGAAACAAATCGTTCATATAAAAACGAAAAATGAAATAAAAATATTTGCGAAAGACAAATATTCATTGGTTTAATAACATGAGAGCTATTAATATATTTACATTAATTATTCAAATGCTTGCTCGTGACAATAAAAATTGAATGAATATATGAGTAGGAGTAGGAGTTCAACTATACGCAGATTCCATTTCACCGACTCATTTCTTCATATGGTGTCTCATTACTTGCGAATACTAGTCACATCCTTTTCAAAGAGGGTTCCAGCTCAGCTACCTTGTTGCTCAAGTTTGTAAAAAGTTTAATCATTCATTAAAATAGGTGATTCATAACACTCAAAAAATATTTATTTAGCAGTTTCGATCTGTGCTCTAAAGACTTTTACATAGTAGGATTATTTAAACGTTCATGTGTAAATGCCACGAAAGATTGCACTGGTTATGTGCTCAGATATTTTTCAGTACATGGATACAGAAAAGATATTATGTAAGACATGTGGAATATCTTTTGTCTCCGTGAAATAAGGATTACGTAACCTATCTAAAAATACTAACTTAATAGTTTAGTCTATGGCACAAAAATTTATTCTAATAATAAAAAGGAATTGAAAACTCTTACATTAAAAGTATTTTGAACTGAAGGCTAATTTTTAATCCAAAATGCTTTTAAGTTTTTCAGGCGAAATTTTAAAGGAAACTTTTAACCCTGGAATCGAAACATCACTATTGTTGTGATCATTCAGCAGAAATGTGGAAGCAATGGTCTAATACTCTAGGATCAGTTCGCTTCAAAAGTATCGGCTGATATATAAATTTAGACACTAAGAAAAACATTTTTTATTTATAAAAATACAAATAGACAATGCATAAATCACATTTTCACAAGGAAATCTGAGTCCTATAGTAGTTATCGTTTGCGAACTATAGGATGAGATTAACACTGATGAACAAATTTTCTTACGTTTTATTTTTTGTTTGACTTCTTTGTTGCTTCAACAAATTTTTCAACTAAAAATTCATCCGGAAAATCTTGGGATGTTGAATACAAGATGCCCAATGTCTTGGGGTTCAACTTGACTCGCATATGTAGTCAGTATGAAGACAGTATGCTTGATGAGCTGATAATGTCAGACACTGGACATGGACGCTGCTTCCTACTCGTCTGACTCAAGGTAAGTACAAGCGTAGTCAATATGAGTATGTTCTTACGCTTCCTGCAATAGCTGTATTTTAGTAGGAATGTGTGGTGAAGCAACATGAATGCACGTTCCTACTTCATTATTAAAATATATGCTGATGTCAGAATAAATAAACACTAAAACAGCCAATCTCTTAATTTCTTATTACTTTCTTGTTCTGCTAAAAATTGAAATTTTTAATGCAATTTGCACATTTATCAAGCGCTTATTGAACAAGTTTTTAGACATCATGAATGGGAATGTCAATATCTCATCGAATGAATTGATTGATTTGTGGAAACGTCTATGAATCCGCTACGATGACATAAGTAAAATGGCTTATTTAATAACTGTTTAGTTACCAAGTAATTAAATGATGAGATCTACACTTCGATTTATATCTAATTTAGGTCTACCTGCGGACGATCATCATAAATGTGAGCCGATGACGAGGACGACATCTGAACCTGCACAACTCCACACAAACTTCAGAACCACAGCCAGCAGGTCGTTTCAACGTGACAAATTTATGTCGTGCTTACACGGCATATATTTCGTGAAACCGTGTCTGGAACCAGTGAATTTCCTATAAATCATGACTGTATTTAATTTTTAAATTATGCTATTTAATGAAGAGATAAAACAAGAGCTGATTTAATAAGAATAATTGAGTGAGATTCTAAATTACCATCGTTTTAAAAAATGATTAGATATTTCTGTAGGTAACCCTTTATATACTAAATTATTTAAATTATTTTAAGTGCAGTAAATTTTTAATTATATTTTGTCTCACTTGATAAGTTTTTTGCTGAATATCTCCAGACGAAAATACATATTTAATTAATTAAAATATAATTATGTTAATTATATAAATAAAATAAATTTAATTTATAATTAAAAATAATTTAATTTATAATTTAAAAAATAATTTCTGCTTTCAGCTGCCATCTACTACTTTCTACATTCTTCGAGTACTGTGCGACTACAGTTAGGAAAAGTAGTCGTATTACGAAGATAAAGCGTTTTATTTAAGAGGTACTTTGAATTAGAGTTAGAATATTAAGGATTAAAAGCTGCGTTTTTATGTGCAGAATCAAAAATTGATTTAGGGTGAAAAGCAGCATAATTTAACTGAGAAAAGTCAATAAGCCTCATTAGCCAGACAAAGTAAAAATGACGTCCAAGATATTCCACGCAATTTCGTGATATAGGATATCAATTAATTTAATTGAAATTTACTATTATAACGTTGATATGCATATTATTGTTGCAGATTTAAATTACAATATACTGTTGCAACGATACCTATGAACCTCAAGCCGGCTCGTTGCAAGAGTATTTGAGACTATTCTCGAATATTATATCAAAATAAGTATTTACCATAACTCGATGTTGTAGTCTTAAAGACCAGAATGCGTGCTTGTCAATATTTTTTCCATCACCTTTTCCGAAAGTATTAGATACTGCTATTTTTTAAAAAAATGAATACTTCCTTCAGCATATACTTAAGCAGACCACAGCATTTCATTTCGTCACGTAATCGGAAGAGACATCCTATGCAGTACATCTTCAATTGCTGTGCGAAATCGGAAAAGTAGAGTGTCTGACCAAGATCCTTCACTTAATCCAATATCCCCAATTGAACTGCGCAGACAGGATGTTTGGATTTATAAATGTACAGTCACAGATTCGGTAAGTCGTCCATCACCAATGATTATCGAATGGCAGGTCGCAAATTATTGGCGGTAAACTCATCGAAGTTTCCGGAGGAGTTGAAGATAAATTGCGGGAGGACTTATGGTTTCCTTCCTGCTTAAGGCCACGGGAGGGTAAAGAAAAATATAGAGGTAAATAGCAGATTTTTCCCAGCTCCGGCCCTGATACATTACTGCTGTTTATCATATGGGATATAGAAGTTCGCGAAATGTTATTTTATTTACGAGGTTCATAGCAGCTTAATGATTACAGATGTCAGCGCTAGTCAAATGAGTCTGTATCAATCATGTGCTGATGGACCATTTAGGTTCCTGGAAAGATTCGGGAAATTAAATTTTTTATTTAGGTTTTTGGTCGTGATGGCTTATGGTAACTGCCTTACAGTGGACTTTGATATCTTTCTAATATTGATCCGAAAGAAATGCAGTAGAACATTTCAAGGACAATCTTGCAGTCTGTATAGACATAAACTTTTAAAACTTCATAAAAGGAGTACAGAATCTTTTCTGGTGTTTTATCAAGAGACTGATTTCAGAGTTTAATTAGTTATACTAAAATTTGTGACAGTTGTTTCTTAATAGACATGTTTGACACAATATCTTTAGTATGAAGTTTCACAATCAATTGCATGATAAAATTTTCAATTAAAAATATCTTCCGTTGGTTTGTTATGATCCTGTTCGTCTAAGATTTTCCCTTTGAACATACAATAACGATTGTTTGTTAAAAAAAAAACTTTTACTACAGACATTCATAAAAACCAGAGATGCATCTACTAAAACTAAAATGCCTATCCCCTAATTTGCAAAATTTGAAAAAAACAAACCCAAACATTTTGCCAGTTTCTAAGAATTTTTCAGAAAAGTTTTGTAACTTTTCCTGAGTTATGAAATGGTTATGAGGCTAAATAGATGCACCGAGATTCTAACATTTTATTTAAAATGAGTCACACAACTCATTAGAAATAATTACTGAAATTGTCAAATCAAATCGATTTATAATGCGCGTACAAAAAGAGAAAGTAAACAATAAATAGCCTGTTGCTACAAATTATGAGTATCAAAAAATTAAGTGTATGTAATTCGTCAAACAATTAGATAAGTCGTTCAAAAAAAGGAATTTTTTCTAATTAAATGGGAAGCAGAAAATATAACTTTGAGTTAATTAGCTAAATAAATACCTTCTACCGAATGCCCTTAGAATTCTTTATATATTTCCATTAAAAATATTAATTTTTCTTCAACAACTGATGTCTTGTGTGTCGTTGCATTTCTTTACGAAATTTGTGTGCCTATATGTGAAACGTACAGCAGTTCACATATGCAAATCTTTCTTTACTCTGGCTTCATTTTCAATAATTTATTCCATTTTCTAAATTCTTTATTGCGTAATCAGTAATATTAATTTATTTCTTAATAATTGTCATTGTTTGTTTTATTCTTCTTTGAATTTCCTTTCAAATTATTTTTTTAAATTGCATGCTACTCTATGGAATATATCATACAATTTTAATAACATTTTATTTACAAGAAATATATTCTAATGGCCTTTACCAACACTTATGACAAAAATATCTAAACTTTGTCTTTTTAAAACTTTCATTTAGCTTGAATTGTTTCATACTTGTAAACATGGAATTTGGTAATCGATTTTTTACACATCTCCTAATGTGCTGGATTTTAATTTTTTTTACATTTGTATGATATCGATAAAAATACATTGTTTTAATATTTTGATAACTAAATTATCAATTAATTTGATTAAATTATGTTCCCATACCAAAAGTGCTGTTTTGTTATGAATATGAGAAAAAAAATTGATTTCAAAATTCCATAACATTTGAAATTCAAAAGTAAAAAGAAGAAAATAAAAAAAATTTAAAAAATTATACCTTTTAATACCTTAAAAATTGTGTTTCTAAAACTGTGTTTATTATATTGAGTAATATGAATGTTCCAGTTTAAATGAAATTTGCATTTTTAATTTAGACGATCTCTAAAATGTCTATAAATTCAATCCTTTTGATCAGGACGCTTAATAAAATGTTCTTTGATTCCATAAATCTTATATCTGACATATGCGAAGTTTTAAAGATATTTTTCAGAAATTAAAGGCAATGTTCTCCTTTTTCAGTTAAAAATATGCCACATGCCTATCCAATAAACTTTCATCGATAGTTCAACTCTTGTATGGTACAAATTTGTTCTATCATATAAAAGAGCAACAAATGCATGATATTGAGATTTGTACAAGGTGAACTAGGGTTGTAGTTTAATATTAAACCTCTTCTTGAACTGCAAACTAATGTATAGCTTTCCTTTTATCAGCATGTTATATGCAGTTTAAGAATTATATTATCCGACATATGTATTCCTTAAAGCCTCTCTCGGAATGAAGATTTGAACTCGCAGGTATATATGACCAAACTTGAATATTAACGTTTAAAGCCACTGAATAAGGCGAATAAAATAAATAACTCCAATAAACTTTTTTTAAAAGTTTATATGAATACTTATAAAAAATTTGAAAATTAAATTTATGACAAAAGAAAAAGTACTATTTATTGAACAATTTCCAGCAAAAATAGTATTTACGATTGGAAATTTCATTTGCAAATTCCAGAAATAAAGTCATTAAAAGAGTGCAAAATGCCTATTTTTTTCAAATCTTCTTTTAGATATTCCTCTTTTTTTAATTTCTAAAATACACATCTCATAATGAGGTTTAAAAGCTATTCTTAGAAATATCGTTACAATACTAAACAAATGTTTCATTTTAATGCGAAAAGGATAAAACGGTTTCTTTAAGTTCCATTTTGTTCAGTAAACAGCCTGATTTATTTATGTGAAAAAGTAAAAGAACGTTATTGAATTCCGCATAAACGAGTTCGGCTCATGAATAAAACTAGCTTTGGATAAAAATAAACAAGTCAGAAAACGTAAATACGACATTTCCTTTCTAGTTATCGATTATTACACCAGGCACTTGAATTTCTATTCTTGCATGCCATATTAACAAATATCTGCCTGCCTCTCGAAGCTATCTCTAACAATGGGCCTTATTCGTTTCCCAATATCTCCTTGGAAAGCATGGAAAAAAACTGGAATCATTTATAATTCTATCGACAGGTAAGCTTTGCCTACAGAGGAATAGAACATTTCTATAAGCGCCTGGAACAAAGCCAACCAGGTAAAGAGAGTCGTTAGAATTAATGGTGAAGCAACAACATGAGCATTTCTGGTAAAAGGACAACAATGAATTCCGTTTATATTGACACTTGAATGTTCACCTCGGCTTTGTTCACAGTTATGCTGGAAAGAAAATAACAAAACTGGGATCTTTTCAGCTTAATAAAGAATTCTATTGCGTATTATTTACTTTCCTGAGTTTGTAATGTTTGCTAACAAAGTGGGCTTTGTGTGGCTGAAAGCAAGCTCGATAGGAATAAAAGAAAATGCACTCTTTCCGGGGGTTTTTTCGATGAAAGTGTCACATTGTCAGTCGTTGAAGGATAAAGTAGGATCAATGACTACAAAGTGAAGTAATGATTCTTGGCTTTTTCATTCCATTGATTTCTTATTTTCCCCTTTTATGAGTCGTGGATTTTCTTTTTGTGACAGAATGTGATTGTCCTTACATTTTACTGTTCACTCAAACGCTAAAATAGGTTCTTACGGAGAAACAGTATATTATTTATTTTCTCTTTAAACATTGGAATAAAATTAAAAACAGATTTCGGAATAGCTCTTTCAATATTAAATATTGTTTTTATAGAACAATATTTTTAACCATTGAATAGTATCTGATAAAAGTTGGATTCGAATACTTTATTTAAGTATTATAAGTAATTTAAATGACTGTTAATCTATAATTCGCATTCATAATAAACACAATAGATTCTCGATACGCTAAACACGTTTAACGAGATTACTCGTAGTTGGTACGTATTTTCTTGTCAGGTGCGAGACAACTCGTTAATGACCACCTTACCTATATTATTGAATATGAGCATTGGCACAAGAAATGCATAGTGTGTATAGGTAGTTGGCATATGGGACAGAATTGGATAAATAGTTTAGGCCATTGAATTGGGATTATTTAATTCTAACAAAGAACAATATGCACAACATGAGCATGTGAAATATGTTTGTTTAGAA
Source organism: Araneus ventricosus (assembly GCA_013235015.1). NCBI lineage: Eukaryota > Metazoa > Arthropoda > Arachnida > Araneae > Araneidae > Araneus > Araneus ventricosus. The sequence continues at coordinate 74,649 of BGPR01005058.1, forward strand.
ACGGATTATCTCGCAGCTGGAACACTAAAACATTTTGGAACTTGTTTCTTGTGATAATTAAGAGTCACTTCGCATATGTTTATTTTTTGCTAAAACTCCTATGACACAATTGTATACATAAGACAAAAAATAATTAAATAAAAAGAAATATTTCATTAGGAACTGTCTCACTATATGTGTTTTTGCAACCAATTTATTAAATTGATTTAACTCTTAAATTAATATTAATAGTCTATAAACTTTCAACTATTACGATTATAATACCCTATACATACTCAACACTTCAAGTGAATCGGCTTCTGAAAGTGGTTTTAGGTGAATAGATTTCTATTTACAATTTCAGGAAGAAATATATCCTTATTATATGGATTTCTTGCCATGTGGCTGATTGAAAATTTATTTTAAATCCATTGTATGAATTGTTAATAAAATTATGATTGATATATAATTTATTTAATCATTTAATTGATACTTTTATAGTACTTATTCTGTAGATTCGAAAATATATGTTGAACATTTAGGAATGAAAATTATTTTGATATTTATTACTAATGGATGATGGATCGTCGAGATGATACTTGCTATTGTTGAGAGGTTCTCATAAATGTTTGACTCCATTAAAATGAAACTTAGTGAACATATATTCTGTATCTTCATTACGATAAATTCCTTACATAATCCACCGCATCGTGGAATCAAATCCATTTCCCTGTTTGCAATTCGTAGCAAGTTCCAAAGACTACGTACGCTTACAAAATTAACTCAATCCCATTTCTATCAAATTCAAGCCAAATCATTTTCTCCAATTCAAAGAAAATCGCCAAAATGTTAATTAAAAGCCATGCTCTTCTCTGCGATCGCGGAGTCTCTTGGGAAATAATTTCTTACCATGCAATGATTAGTTCTGCCTCAATCGAAAACCATCCTTTTTTAAATCTGGACCCCTCCAAAACGGGTGGAAACTATCGGGTATTAGTTTAGGGTTTTAAAGGATAGGGGTTTTCATTCTGGCGATTTTAATTTGGAATTCTTGCACCGGAAATAATTTATCCGCGAACAGTTTTGTCGAGTAATTGGTTTTGAAATGCATTAAAATGCTGAATGAGAAGGGAGAAATGATTAAACAAGTCCCAAAGAGAATGAATTTAACTTTCGTGTTACATATCGAGCCTGATTGCTGGGGGCTAAACATCTTCCAAGCAAGAATTCGTCCATTTTCTTCTTATTTTTTTGCTTTTCAGGGGGATCCTCTGTTTAAATTACATTTTTCTCTACAAGTGAGTACGCCTTTGAATCGCAATGATATTCAGGAAGGTGACAGAGGCTATTAACGTCAATTTACGATTTCTATTTTAAAAGTATTTTTCCCTCTTAAATTTAAATGGAATGGTAAAGAGAGTTATTTCAATATTAGGAGAAATTAGTTTTGACTTTAACTGACTCTCTTCAAATAAGCTTCACTTAAAACTGGAAAATCGATTCTTTTGTTTTAGTTTTTAAATAAAATGAGAGGGATAATATTTGTTCTGTAAATATGAGGTAATCTTATCGAAACACTTTAAATTGCACTTCCATAAGTTAATGATTTGTTTTAGTGAATTTTTCAGTTTGATTAAATTTCTCAATGTATATTTCCTTCATTGTCTGCGCAGGTAATATTTATTTTTGATTTTTTGCACATAGAAAAGATTATGTAAAACGTTATTTAAAAGCAAACGAATACTTTTAAAAGGAGCCATTAACTAGTTCTAGAAAATATATTGCACCCTTACATTTAAAAACAAGTATGTTCAAAAATGCACCTCTCCCAAAGTTTAAACTCTTAAAGGATTCTAACAAATGTATATTGATGCCTTTTAAGTAAAAGGAATTACTCAGTTTTGTCATTTAATATCCCACTGCTGAAAAATTTTGTATCCCATCAGTATGAAAATCCCGCACCATTATAAAATCACTTAAAATCAATTATGTATTTAAATCCAACAAGAAAACAAAAATTTTCTACAACTAGAAAAAAGACTCTTTATGTGCTTACAAGTAAAGCACAGTCTTGCAGAAATAAGTTGGTACTAGATAAATGGTGGAATAAAGTTTCATGTGGAAAAGATAAAGATACGTGTACAAATCACATGTAAAAATACCAGGAACAAAATTATAATTGATCAAAATGAAACTTCAAAAATCAAAAATGAAAAAACACAAGTTTTGTGGAAGAAACAAACCGAAAAGACCAAGCACATATATACAAAACAAATGCATAAAAAATATTAATAAAGAGAAAAATGGTTACAATAAAACATTTAAAGGAGAATCGAACCTATAATATTAAACATTATATCATGATAATGCTTTATTTGTCTGTCTTTTCTGCTTATGGCTTGATTGCATTAGCCGCTGAATTCTGTGCTTAACGATTTTTTCATCATGCAATTTACAAAAATAATGCCACCCAAAAACATTATCATGTTAAAAAAAAGCATTTTCTTTTCTCTTGCTAAAATTTTTAAAATTCTTTGTTTGCTAATGTCTATTTGATTTTCAAACTACTTTTTCTTTTGGTCTTTTTCAACAATTTCCTCTTAATTATAGGAACGTTAACATGCGCTGGAAAAATGTACTTACTTACATTACAACTCATGGGTAGAAGCAAAGAAAAAAAGTGAAAAGTATTGTTTTTAAGGAAACTCAAAATATATTTAAAATTTATTAAAATTAGAGAAAAAATTGTAAGGAAATAAAATTGGCATCATTAAAAACTAATATTTTGATTCCAAAGTAGTGTAAAGATGATTTTTATGCAATAATATACTTCGAAGTAATTAAGCAAAACTATTAAAATGTTGATTAATTTTTAATTAAAAATCTAATTAAAATTTTAAAAACATTTTCCCTACTCAATAAATAACTGTGTGTCAAGTTTGGCAGATCTAGATCAAGCAAAGCGTAAGCAACTATGTAAAGCGATTTGAACGATTTTGATATCATGCACGTGGCATCACACGATGCACACTACAGATAGTATCCAAGCTATAGACTTTATCATTCCAAATTATATAAACAATTGTGCGCAGAATTTGAATTATAAATATTGAGGGAAAATAACTGTCTAATAATGCAAAAAAATGAAGCAAAAGATGATTGGCTCTTTGAAAAATATAAAGAAACGAGGAAGCCTTTCTTTCTTTAATTTATGGTACATAGTATTCGAAATTATGCACTTCTTATTAGGCAACAATGCACCATGCTTATTCTTTCTGAAACTTCCAGAAGCTTCTGTGAAATATCTAGTAAACTGGAGTGTTTTAGTGCTTTAATTATTTTTGTTTAAGCTGGAAGTAAGCGTTTCTTTTCTTTGTATTTTTGTTAAAAAAACCTAATTATTTCGAACTTTATAATTCTATACGTGCCAGTTACTTACATATAAAGATGTTATGTAGAATCTAATGTGTAATTTTAAAACTTTGAAAGTACTTAAACAAAAACTACTTTTCCAATAAAAAATTTTATAGTATACTTCTATATTAAGTGTCCTTACCCAACAAACCCAACTACCCAAAACTAGATTAAGTCTATCCCGAAAGTAATGGCTTCGCAATTTTTGCGAAGAACTCATTCAGGGGAGTCTCCTTTTTATCATACGATAAAAACCACTAGAGGACTATCTTAGCCAAACTTCAGATGAGATCTTCCTGTTTTGCATTTTTTGCTATTTTCACTCTTCATTGATGCCGCTTTTCAAGCCTGCCCCCCAGGAGTAGGCTCTTAAGCGCATAGCTTACGGTATAGGTAAAAGAAAACCATTATAGCTAGATCGAGGCAATCACTCACCAAAATAAACGGCTACTTCCACTCTTTTATACCTATATTCGCATTTTGTGCTTAGCGAACAATCGACTTGGAAGCATGTGGTTTGGTTTAGTGAGTTTCCGTAGCATGATGGCTATGGTTTTTCTCGTGAAATTGTTTTTAAGATAAATATTTAATGTCATACAAAGTAAAGAAGAAGTGTTTTTGGATAGTAAAAGAAATAACTTTGAAATTAATTTGAAATTCTTCCTCAGAAATTAAGTTTATGGTTGTAAAAGTTAAAAAAATGAATGCTTAGTTATTGTGGAATATGAATTAGCTTCTTTAATGAACATATCGACACATGTAGTTGAGCTACATGTGTTGAAGCAAGCTTAATGCGGATAATTTAATGCGGTTTATATAAAGAAGAAGTGTTTTAGGATATCAAAAGAAATAAAACTGAAATTAATTTGGAGTTGGTTTTCAGAAAGAAAGTATAAGATGTAAAAGTTATTGGAACAAAGATTTAGTTACTTTTCACTAAATATCATCTTCTTTAGTAAATATCTTGGCACACATGTAGTTCACCTACAAACTAAAATAAGTAAGCATAATATGTACCATACACTCCGTTTTATGAAGGGTAGTTCAAAGTTCGATGTACAAATTATTAGGGAAGGAACAGCGGGAGGAAGTTTGACTCTCGAGAGTTTTAACCACACCAGTTTCCGTATGCGATGAATGTAGTTTCGAACACGCAAACTTCTAATTTAAATACGAGATTTCGCATAAGATCTCCTTGTCATGAAAGGGACAAGGATTCCGATTTCCAGTGAATTCAAATGAAGGTAATGAAATTACCTTGGAAGATAGATCAAGTTTAAACACACTGTTCTACTCAATAACCTCATGTATGATGGGTAAATTTATTGCTAATACAGAAAGACTACATTATTAACCCCATAAGAGGACGGAACGAAAAAAACATCTTGCAAATTACAAAGAGTTCTTGCCTCTCGTCAAAAATCACAATTCCATTGAAATTTTTGACATTTCGTCTACTCTGTAATGTGAATGTTAAATAATAAATGGTCTATATTTTTCTTTTGTTTTTTAATTATGTGTAAAACTGTGATTACGAATAAAATTATTCACAGATGGTGTTGGAACCCAACTTCGTATTCGAAATTGGTGTAAAATGGAAGGCCGGGTCTACATTTTCTTTAATTGCATATATTCTTCGAAAATATAAGTTACATGCACATTCTGAAGTGTCAAATTATGTTGAGTCTAAATTATTACAAAACGGAAGACACCCAAGCGATAAGACTACAGAAGTCATGATATGAATCTTAATAATTTCTTTAGTTTAAACTCTCAAAGTAAAAAAAAAAAATTTTGTCGTAGTTCTCTTAAAATTGGAATTGTTCTTCTGGCTTTCCGTGCGGAAATAAAAAGAACAAGATGGGAGATTGAAAAAAAATGAGTAAATGTGGAAGAAAAAATGTCGTATCACGATTTTTTCCCTTCCTAACTCCATACATTTCAAGTGGTTGGTTATGAAAATAAACTTATCTCTGGGCATCGAAGTGGAACAAATGACCATCTTATCCTAGATTGCCTTTGGATCCAACCCAAGTTATGCTGGCAGATTAATTTATGTAAATTTTCAAACCAGCAGTGGAAATTAATGTCTCGTGCGATGATGTACTTTCTTTCTTTTATGGTTGGCGATTAAAATTTATCGGGAGCCACTGATTTTGCATTGCCTAATTTCCTCCTAAACTTTGCTTCCTGAAAAAAATACTTTTGAAAAGAAAAATCTTCCTTCTTTCTTCCTTAATACTGTTTAATGCCTTCCTTCGTTTCAATAATTTCCAAAAAATATGCTGCTTCTAATGGTTTTAAATTATATTACCGATATTTTAAGGATAAAAGGGATATTTCTGAATATATGCAAGAAAAGTATCTCGTTCAGTTAAACGCTTTAAAGAAGATTCTAATATTTTTTATCCTAAATATTTTGATGAATTGTTCCCATCATGGGAGTACAAAGCGGAATAAAAAAATATTACAGTTGAGAAAAACAGTATCAATTACTTCATTATTTTAATTGGCATCTGAATCAATGAACATGATTTTAAATTCCTGAAATTATTTTGGTTTTAATAAGATGAGTAGTAAAAAATCAGATAAATCCAAATGCTTATTAATATTTCAATTTGTAGTAGCTTTTGGTGAATATTTATCCATCGAAATTTCGGCTATAAAACATGAGCCAATAATTTTAACATTTAATCCAGACGACAACATTAATATTTAATAATTAATCAATAATACTTTGCTATTGTATTGTTGCATTTATAATTATGATGAAAGTATCAAAGAATATCATTACAAAATTTGATGTTAAGAAAGCATATCAATTGCAAAGTTACAAAGAACAAAGTTAAAATCTTTAGTATATTTTTTTTCTGACTTCACAAGCAGGAACCATCATAAATATTTGAAACTAAGCATCTTATGTGGATTTAAATTCCAAATTTTCTTGCCTCTTAATTGAAAATTGTTTACGGATTCCTATCTTTGAACATTCCACACTTTTTTCACATGTTTTTACAATATTTCTGGAAGATCTGTGCGAAAACATCTATTTAAGTCCTAAACTTAATAAATTGCCTTTGATTATATTGCCTACAATAGGCAATGCAAATATGTTATTGCATAGCCAATAATTGTCAGTAAGCAATTTCAGTGTATGGGGGGGATTCTCTTTTAGCAGAGTCCAAAATTATTATAAAGTTAAGTATTTGTGTTAAGTAAGAATTTAAAATCCTTTTTAATTCTGAAAAAGGCATCAATCCTGCTGACTGAAAATTTTCTCGACTTTGGAATACACTGAGCAGAGTGTGGGTACAGGTATTCTACCCTACCCTATAATGAGAGAGAACTACTGAAATAAGTTTTAAAGTGTAGGTGCATAAACAATGATTTACGTTCCAATGTATTGAGTTCATATCTACGGGAAGTTCAAAAAGAAGGAAAGGCCCGAAAATTTGGATTTAGATTAAAAAGTAAAGCAAAAGCTTAACAGTTCAGCTCGAAGCAGTGCTTAAGAGGAAATTGTACAAGATTAATAATAACATTGCAATTAAATTTTGAATATGTTTACGTACATATTCAAAAGAATTCTAAGAATCTCCCATAACATTTCAATGCATTTAAAACGATAAAAATAATTTTATGAAACAACTATTTAACCACACATATGTATTAATATTTAGTTAAAGTTTATAACCTTTCGTGAGAGAAAAGCATACCAATCGTTTAAGGCAGCGCATAGCTGAGGGATGTTTCTTTGCAGCAGGTTGCGAATTTTATCCTCAGGCTGTGATCATTATTCAAAACTGTAGAAGGATTAGCGGGTGGTGTATTTTCTGATTTTCCCCCAAGAGAAATAAAATTGTGACCCAGTTCCCCTTCAAAGTCTTCCAGGCAGTCATTATTCAAAATTTGAAACCTGACGTGTTCTTTTGCATCTAATTGACCCTGTAGAAGGATTGGCTGGTGGAGGATTTTCTGGCTTTCATCTACAGGAAATAAAATTTTGACCCACTTCTCCTTCAAAGTCTTCCAGGCAGTCATTATTCAAAATTTGAAACCTGACGTGTTCTTTAGCATCGAATTGACTGGATCAAATCATTGTAGATAAGGCAGACGTTCTCTCCGGGTCGCTTTAACCAACAGTAGCTGTCACACTTACCCTTTATCATGAGTCCTTGTCTAGTTGTGTTAGACCAAGTGCGATTAGAATAATCAAAGTTATAATGCTGAAGTTCACTGAAAAGGCATGCTCAGATCAAAATTAATATTAAGGTGTAAAGTACCAAAAATTAGTATACACTTATCAAAAAAGGCTGAGTTCAACACATTTCTTTATTTCTGAATTTCTTTCTTCACTGAAATTCTGTGAGTTAAACAAATAAACGACATGCTATAACTTTTTATTCATCTTTGATATGTCCATAGCTCTAAATAACTACTGAAAAGTAGCTAAAATGTATAAAAATACTCTAATATACATATATACGAATACTATAAAATACTTTAAAAATTTTTGCTTGATTATCAAAACCTCCTCTTAAAAAGTTGGATAAAAGATTTTCATTTATATTTGATCACTAGCACTTAGTTCTGTTAAATTCTGCTATATTTCCTTTGAACAAAAAGATACGGTAAGTATAAGATTAATCCATGGAATCCTTTAAATTTTCCCCTTTTCCTATAACTTTCATAAAGTTCTTTAATGAGATCATGCGACAGCAGTTACTATACAAACAACTTTCATTCATAGCTTGCTATTTGCTGTATTTCTGAGAAATGAAATAAAATGCAATTCTGAAAGAAATGCAACAAAACATTTAAGCAGTTTTCCGATTTCTAGATATTTTAAACATATCTTAATATAAATAAAAACCATTGTGGGTATGTTTGTATATATATATATATGTTTGTATGCATGTTCCACATCTCCTCCTAAACCACTAAACCGATTTCAACCAAACTTTGTATACTTATTATTTAAGACAAAGGGAAGATACCTGTCAACTTTTCAAAGCGCAAAAGTTAATCAGAAATTAACCAAAAACCAGTCAGTTAATTAGAAATTAACCAAAACCGTTTTCCGCTGCAAATTCGCAGCAAATTATTCTACCAAAAAATATTTTATATCATCTTAAAGTTCAAACCTTTACCTTTTCAATGATATCAATTTTATATCTATGGCATTTTTCTTCAATTTTTATTATTTTTTCAAAATTTATTAAATAATTTATTACATGCAGACGATTTTGAAATAACGCAAATTTATAGCTACTCCGTTGCTAGGCAACGGCTACATTTTGAACTAATTTACTTTTTTCTTCTGAAATTTTTGCTTATTTTTATAAATATATTTTATATAAGATGAAGATTACCGTCAACTTTTAAAAGCTCCAAAGCTAATTAAAATTTCAGTTAAATGGAAATTAAGCATGATTTTGGAATTTTCCGTGATATTTTTTGAGAATATGTATTATCTGACAAAAACTATTTTTGCACCATATTAAAAGCTTAAAAAATTAGATTTTCTTGACACAAGTTTCATTTCCCTTAAATTCGTTGCCCTCATTTTGATAATTTTTGAAAAATTAAATTCTGCATAAAATTCACAATTTGTAATACTTTTTTTATTGGTGAAGAATAGAATACATAAGAACTCTTGCTTGATCACATTAGTAGAATTCTGGATGAAGACTAATTTTATTATTTTTTCTTCATATTTATGTTAACGCTTTTTCTTAAGGAAACTTTTACTATCGAATTAATTGTCCCAAAACATCACTTAAAATCTTTCTTATACAGAAAGATTTATGATCAAAATTTGAAATACCTACGCAACAGATATTGATAACTTATGGAGAAAAATAGCTTTCGGCGGTTTTTAAAAATCGTCTGGTTCAATTGAAATTCTCATTTTAATTAAAAAAAGTTTCAGACGATAAAAGTATTTTGGATATTATAATTTTCTATATAAAAGTAGTTTTTACATCAAAAATATTATACATGAAAGTATTTTAACTCCAAGCAACTCCGGGCATAACAGCTAAAGTGATAAAGAATTTTTTTATTCTCTTATGTTGCTACATTTGCAGTGAAGTGGAGTTGCAAATATTTAGATTACTGCCAGTAGTGATTTGAGATACACTCTTAGAACGAATATTTTGAAAATGAAACAGGAAAGTGTTTTTGCATTCAATTTCCCAATCGTTAGAAAATAACAATGTGTTATCATTTTTCAACTCCCTTGATAGCCTACTCTTTTCTTCCCACGTTGGCAAAAAATCTAGCCATAAATACATGGAGCGAATAATACAATAGACAGGGATATGAAACAATCTGAAAAGTGATTATAGATCAGAGCAGATAAGTCAAACTTAAATGTTTCGATGATACACAGGTTATATCAGCCCGAAAGCAAAGGGAAAAAATATGACGGTGTAAGATTTGAACCGTGGGTAATAAAAATTTTTGGGGGAGAGATGACGTAAACTAGACTTATACACAATAAACAGATTTATTCTACATTGTGAAAAAAAATCGCATTTGAGGATTCCTTACGATTTTCAAACATTTTGTGTTATTTGAGGTGGCTTTTGATGCGAATTTAAATTATATCGAAATGAAATTCAGCTATTTACATATTATTAAATATTGGAACTGCAAGAAGTAGAGATGAAATTTGTAGATAACTATAAAAGATATCCGGAGATGTGGGATTTTACTGAAAGATCGGATAAGCTATGCGAGCGCTGATAACGACTCGAAGTAGCAAGAATCCCATGCATTGTGTCCTCACTGAGAGGTACGACCTGTCATCGATGATAAGACCGTTAATCAGCCACAACACCAATATTTTGCTGCCAAAGGGAGCCGAGAATCTGCTTACTTATATGGCAGCTTCTCGTACTCGACCTGGTTCTGAGTCTGTACTCGGGATGAGCATTTCTGAATAAATAATATTTCTACATAAATGAAGATATTAGATTATATTTTGTTACATGAGAAGCAAACCATGTTTAATTCATTATTAAAGAAACTTACCCCAACAAAGAAATGTTTGAGAGTTGATTACTTTAAAAAGGATTTACTATCGTTAAACTGACACTTTTAATTAAAAATTCAGATTTCAGGTTAGAAGTATTGTAAAAACAAATAAAACAGCAGTAAATTGTAAGGTGCTTCTTTTACTAAAGGATAAAGGTCAGATGTCTACTAATGCTGAAATGTTAATGACTTTGATCTAAAATTCTAAAAACCAATCAGAATGAACTTTAAGCACAAACTTTGTAGCGCCTCTTTTCCAAAGCTGACTTTAATAATTATCTTCTAATGAACTCAACGAAATAGGTTAGGTAACTTATATAAATTAGTGGAGAATGTAAAGCAAGCTCTATGGCCCTCTGGAGTGCATTCTTACAGAGTTTCTGTTGGCTGAAAACCTTCTCTGAAAAATACAGCTCGTAATCAGATGCGTCAATGTTTAAAAAAAGAAAAGGTTTGCCTTCCCAGGTCATTTCCATAGTCATTCTTTATGAAAGTAACAATTAGGCTCTTGGCTGTTTGTAAGGAAATGAGTTCCGACGACGTTCGGGGAGTCTCTTTCGAAACGTTGTCCGCTCCATAAAAGCTGAGAATGTTCCTCGTGAGACGCCATTCTCCTTCATCTGACTCTTAAAACATTTTTTATCTCATTTCGTTCTAGAAACAGCTTTCAAAAATTGTATTTATGCGAGCAGCAGCTCTGTTTTTATTTTCGCTCTGTGTTTCGCTCTTTTAACCCATTAGCCTTTACCATGTAAAGGAGATCGCATTATCCGAGCTCTTTGGCTAAGAGCGTGCAAAGATTAAGTCTTAATTCTTCATTCAAGTTGTTACTGCTTCTTTCAGGTGAAGTTCATAAAATCTAAAGAATGGATGGCGGGAAAGTATATAAAAAAAAGACCGAAGGAGACAAGGAGTTTCGGCTCCAGTCTGTGTAAAAACTTTTGAGTGAGAAAGGTTGTTGTAGATGGCGAGAAAAAAATTATAGAGTTGTTGAAGGAGTCAAATGGAGCATATAGTTTTACAGATGGCTTAAATAGGCACAGTTATTGAAGCTGTTTGGATCGTTGAGTCTGAAGAGGAGCGCTTTTCAGTTGTTGAAATCATTAAGATTCTCAACAAACTGAAATATCGCAAATATGTTTTCCTACTCATCCATAAAGAATCTGTATTCAGGTTTTATGGAAATATCCTTTCTATAGAATAAGTCTAAAAAAGTTTTCTTTTGTAAACTTATCAGTCGCAAGAAGCTCGTAAAGGAGTAAAAGATATTTTGAAATTTTGTCACAGAGTAAACATTTATTGAAAATGTATTTTACACTTTTCAGCAAATAAGGAAGATTATTTTGAAATATTTCTGAGATATGAATTAATCTATTCAAAGTATTTGCAGACCAATGAAAAAACATTAAAAATTCGAACTTCGAAATTCCGTTTTCTTACAAGCATTCAAACTGATCTTATTTTCAATCAGAAATGATCTTAATTTGAAAATAAAATTTGTTTAACTTAGACAAAAGCAGTCCTTTCAGTGTATCTATGCTAATAAAAATTATAGTCGTTCGAACTGAAACTTGCTTTTATGCCAATTTTTTAATCAAAACAGCAAACCTTTAAAAGTTGAAAATTTATTTTTACTATTACTAAACACAGTGGTTTTTTTCCTTTGGGTTTAAACCCTTTGAAGTCTTGATAGAATTCATGAGATAAACTAGTGCTATTTTCCCTTTTATTTTAAACACACGCAGTATATTTTGCATAATAGAATGCAAGGTGTTTCTTTAAAGCAACATGGAGCTATTTTAACTAGTAAACTATTTGTCACCGAGAGACACCTTTAACGTTTCCTAATGTTTGTGGTAGTTATTATTTAATTAATTTACTTTGATCAAGATAATTTTTAATTTATCAATATTTTTTTAAATGGACCTACGCCAGGATTTAATTTTAATACTTTACTAGAATAGTTACTGATATTACTGATATGAGAATTTACAAATAAGAAGTAAAATTCTGTTTCCTTTTAAGTTTTGGTCTGTTCATAATTTTATTAATTTGCCTTTGCTTTTATATAATTTACAATGTCTTAGAGAAATTCTACTACTTGAATATTTACTTCATGAAAAGAGGTAAGCTTCTAAAATATTTTTTATAATGTTCTTACATCATCAGAATCGAAGTAATATTTCCTACGTTATATTTCACAAATCAGTTTATAAAGTTGAGCAGTTATTTTTAGATTCTCTTAGAATATTTAAAAAATTGAATTTTATTACACGATAAGACGTTTTGATTATGTATCCACCGAAATATCGAAATCTGCAATATATATATATACAAACATATACAAAAATAAACAAAACCAGAAACAAATGCAATTCAAAAGAAGAAAACTTTAGAAAAAAATAGATTCTATAAAAGATTTAAATATGAGGAAAAAACTTCACAAATGCGGTGAATGCGCCAATGCAGCAGTATAACCTTAAAGTGAGAGTATATATATATATATATATATATATATATATATATAGTGTTCTATCACTTGTTGACATATAATGTTTAAACTTGATTTCTGTTCATGGTAGCTTTATTAATTTCAATTTATTAGATTTTATTTAAAATTGATGTATTGTTCAAATAATGACTTTTTGGTATAGGATTTAATTCTTGTTTACTTTATTTCTATATGATTTTATACTAGTTATATTTGGATTTATATTATATTATATATATATATATATTATATATATATATATAGTAGTAGAAGTATAGTCAAAAGTAGAAGAAACAAATGTGTTCTTGTTTTAACCTTCCGTCGGGAGCATCTAATCTGCGAGATGAAGCACCCATATTTCTTTTGTGCCTAAGTTCGTTTTTTACCAAGAAAGGTGTCGGACCTCTAGTAGTTTTCTGGCTCCTTACTACTCACATAAGGTGTCACGGTTTTGATTTAAGGTTGTTTTGATGTATGTGAAAGGAACGTTCATCTGGTAGATGAGTTGCGCCCGATTACTTTTGTATTTTCGATTTCCCAAATTTTTCTCAGTATTTTTTATGTACATTCAAAAGTTCGTATATACCTGTGTCTCAACCCCTAGTAATCATTGATATTGATGGTTATTTCCAATATAATGTTTAAAAAATGTCGAATTATCTCAGGCTCTCTACGATAACAGCTGTCATAACTAAGGAAATTCATGGGAAAACGTTAAATCCCTCCAGAATTCCTGGCCATTTTATTAGTTGAAATTGCAAGGGAATAGAAAGAAGTTATTTAAAAATGCAAATACGGCTTTGTATGACCGAATAATTCAGTCTGATAAGTTTTTCCAAAAACCTAATTAAAAGTTTAACTTTAAATCTCACAGATGAATTACAAACGATCTTGTTTCATTTGTATTGCGCTTTGTGATCAGTTCTGATCAGTTATTTGACTCCATTAGGGATATTTATGTAGACAATGAACAGAACAGGTGCAAGGCCTCTAAAAGAACATGGTTTAAATATCTGCTACGATCTGCTTACGCTGTTAAGAGGATCATGAATGTAAAATGATGCAAGAACTTTCGGTCGCTAAATATCCCACAACAATCTTGAGAATAGTTGTTGTGAATTTTTTCAGCATATTAGAAGAGAAACCACTCTATATAATATAGGAATCTCTTGGATTAGGTCCAGAAATTGTATCAAAATTCTGATGTGTTTTCCAAAGTCATGTTTCGTGCAATTATACTATAGTGCAACAGCAACATATATGACTTCTATACTTGGCACGATGTTGTGTTTTAACTTATAAAACAATTATAACTACAGTCTAAATTTGTTACAACCTTATAATTAACGGATGTACTAGTGGAGGTAGATTACCTAGAATTACTAGTAGTACTAGTATTACCTTCGCATGGAGTCTCGTAAGTTGGCCGTACCAGAAAACAATTATAATTTTTTCTCCCTGGCGGAAATAATTTATCACTGCTCTAATGATCTGATTGATCGCTTTACTCCCTTATCCTATGCAGTTAGTCTCATATCCATATAGTCAGGTAAGAAAGCTACCTTAAGGTTTGGGGAGTTTTCCTGACCTCAATATTCGTAGCAGGACAATTATTGTTCCGGGAAAATCTTCTTGAAAATCTTTACTTTACTCTTCTCTTTACGACTGTGCGGGTAAGATGACAAACGGTGTCGGGTAAGATGACGAACTGAGATAACAATTCAATTCAACATCATATGTTATCAAAAAACCAATTAAAACTGTTCAGATCGTATCTTGATCATACCAAATTGCACATAACAGAAAACAAACTTAATCCTAATAAAATAACAGCATGAAACAAATGAAATATTATCAATCGAAATTTTAAATTCAAACCTTAAGAAATGAAGACAATTACAAATATCGCATCACCATGGGCTTGAATTTTGTCCCAGCCAGTGCAAGTAGAATGGGACCAGAGCTTGCACATAAAACAGTGGAATTCCAATTCCGTTTTACCTTGCTCTCTGCAACTGATGCGTTCTTCATTATCAAGGTCCTCTGTGTCCAGATTGTCATCATCGTCAACGTAAGGAAATTCAAATGAATGTGTTGAGCCTTCAGATTCAAAACATTAGATGTCGAGATGACGCTTAGCTACTTTCTTCTTTTTTGTAGAATTTTTGCAGGTTTGTTGCGTTTAGTCTTATTAACTTCAGCCTTCTTCATCTGTCACAGTTTTCGTTTGTCTTATTTTTCCTCTTTCTATTTTTTTAAAAATAAAATGCTCATTTTTTATTGGATCGCCAGTGAGGTGCATGAAGGGCAAGTGACAGTCAGGTAGCACGACGCATTCATTAATTAGCGTGGAGGGGTTCGTCATCTTACCATCCACCCAATTCGTCATTTATTTTTTTTAAAAAGCATTGAAGGATATCAGCTGATCAGAGAAATTAAAATAATGCATCACTGAACACGTTTTGATTAGCTCTTTCCGAATATCTCAACTATATAAAACAAAAATATTTACTCTGTGAACGCTATCCCTTACCAAGCAACAATCAAAAGTTGTGTAGGGACAACTCAGAAACGCATTACTGCGTACTGTGATTCACACAAACAACGGGGTGGAATCTTTTCGTGTGACACAGGTAGCTGGTTGCTATAGGCCTCTGATGATGCAGAATCGGGGCATTCATCTGGGGTTATTTTTGAGAAAACTTCGAGAAAGTTCGTCATCTTACCCTCTTCGTCGTCTTACCCGACTTTCCCCTAATTGTACGGTAACTTAATGGTAACAGGCACTGGGATTTGAAAAGGCATTCTTTCCTATACACTGTGTGATCGGCAGATTGGTAGTTAATTAATTCTGGCAAGAATATTAACTCCACGAGCGGTCGAGAGAGTGCCACAGGCATTAACTGGAAAGAAGGGGAAAGTAAAGTACTTTCTTCATCAAAATACCTGTAGTAAGAGGAATTTTGAGTTTTCCTGCAGCATATACAAGGACTGTAGCATCCGGTAACGTATACAAGGACATGTTGATGTGGTGTTAGAGTTCCGTCTTTGGGGAAAAAAAGTTATGGGGGTTTGAGACTGAATTCAATCAAAGATCTGCCATTTTTGAAAACCCAATGAACGTTAAATCCTTTATTTTTATTTCCTTCCCGCTGGTGTAGCATGAAAGTTTGGAGATGGAAGTGCCGTGTCTTGCGTCATTCTCGCCATTTGGAATTGTCTCAAAATTACGAGGTCAGTCAATAAATAATATTCATTCAGGTTCAATAAGAGAATTTAAAGTGACCAAAATAATTCATTTGTTATACGCAAACTTTTAAGGTAGAGACCGTAATAAATCGCATAGGAAATTTGTGTTGTAAAGTCAAACACTAGAAATGTATTATGAATTTTTCTATGTGGAGGGTTCAGAGTTAAAGTGGATCAAATCTATAGCATTCATTTCTGATAAAACATCTCTCAAAGTTAAACAGCAACATTTAAAATAACACTGGACTTCTAATTGTTATTTCTGTTCGATATAAACTGAACTAGAGACTTGAATCCTATTACACAGAAAATATACTACTACCTTGGCATTGTTAGCGCAAAATGAGCAAAAAACACGGACTTGGTCCACTTAAACTCTGAACACTTCATGTATGCTATTGTTAAAGTGTTTCTCACAGAATGATGTTACTGTAGATTAAATAATACGTAGGGGCCAAACGTCCTCCCCCTGTTGTGGTGCGGAAGTTTCGAGACGGTCGTCACCTGACCGCGATTTAAACTTATGAGGTTCGCCCCAAAATATCCCTCGTGTTGCTTTAAATCAGGGCATTACTATAAATAATCAAACCTAAACTAACCCATAGAATAATAATTGATCAAGACAGTTAAAGTGTGTAATAAATTAATAATTCCGTAATTTAAGGGGACATACGACTGTTAAACCTGAAAAATTTTTGTTTTTATGAAAAATATATATATTATTTCTTTGTCTTTTCTGAACAACGCGTTAAGAAAATTCCGATATTTATGAAAATTATGAAGAAAAATGTATCGGCTATTCAACGTAAACATTTAATATGGCCATATCTTTAAAGAGCTATATCTCAAAATGTCTTTTTTTAATATTTGGCGTACGATACCTCAAGAACTATTGAATGTTTTTACATAAAATTTTTACCGAATATGTATTTTGCTATGTTCTAAAAATTGAACTACATTTTTGTAGACATTTTCTCCAAAGAATATCTTTTCGGGGGGTTAGAAAAATTGAAATTTTAACTATTTTTAACATTTTATTTTAAATAGGTATATAAAATAAAATTAAATTTAGATGTTAATAAATTGAGGTTCAGTTTCTTAAACAGACTGTTTGGATTAGATACCCAAAATATTGTGTTTAGATAAATATTTTATACGTAATCATGCGCGCAAGGTGACTATCTCATTTTTTCCAAAAATTATACCAATATTTATTACTCTCTCAAATAAATAAATACCGATACGAAGGTTTGGAAATGTGTGTACTATAAGAGAAAGAAGAGATATTTTTATAGAAAAAAAGTGAGTTTGTAAATTGATTATTTCAGAGATATAATGCATCGAATTTGACAATTTTCCACAATTTTTTCGAGGTTTAAGAGTCGTATGTCCCCTTAACAAGTTATTCAATAAATTAACTGATGACAGACTATTAAAGTGTAAAATAAATAGATGAACTGTGTTTATGCAGCATAAAAATGTTATTTAAGAATCTCAACATATTCATAACTGTAGTCCTATTCTTATATACAATTACTATACAAAGGACAAACTATAGTCCTTTACAAAAAAAATTTCGTGTAAATGAAAGTAATACTTTCCATATTCTTAAATGAATAATTAAAGTTAGTATCATTTTTATTATATGAAACTTTTTAAAGTGGATTGAAAATGTTGTGCTATTTCAGACCAGTGATTCTCAATTTACAGCTTTCTGAATTCAGAAAGGTAATTAAAATCACCCTGTATTTCGTAAAATATTAGTTGATACTAAAGAGGGGAAGAATTATGTAAGTTATTTAACACTTTAACAGGGTTTAGATCGTTATTATATAAAATAATTACTTAAACAATCGTCTACGCTTTGAATGACTTGTTCAGCTATGTCATGACATAACCAGATATTGTATTAAGTAACGGATTTCGTAGTTTTACCATAACATATATAAAGCGAGATAAATAACAGTCGAGAAGGTGCTTAAATACATTATTTCAAGACATTTTTTTTCTTCTAAATAATAATTGATACCTTAATAAGAAATAAATTGTTGATGAACCTCCTGCTTCCCCTAATCGAAATTGCAGAACTGTGATAAATTGCATCTTCAATCCCTAAATATCCATCAACTATCTTGTGAATTCCTGTCGTGACTTTCTCTGCATATTCGAAGAGCAACCACTTTACTTGATTTAGGACATTTCGATTGACGATAATGACGCCCAGAATGTGTGTCAAAATTCCTGAGCGGCGATTTGTGGGGGAGAAATGAAGGAAATAAGCACCTCATTTTCTCAGTGCTTCCGCGAAAATGAACGTCAAAATTGGTCGACAACACAATTTAAGTCTGCATTTTCGGAAATGCAATTGCTTCCTGCGTCCCCTGATTAGAGGTTATTCTTTTAATGGTCATTACAGTTATGGCTGGATCAGCTAAATCTAAGAAATAAAGCGTGCGTTGAAGGACAATGTGGGCCATTGTGCCGAATGAGCTTCAGATGAAGTCGGTGAAGTTGCTATTATTTCTGCTGAGAGTGACGAATTCTACGGACTGGAAAAGTGCTTAGCAATTAAAAATGAGGAATGGATTTAGGGTATAATTAGGTATTTGTTTCCATGCATTATTTTATAAATTTTTTATATATTTTAGGTAAGTGATAAATCCCCACCGACAATGTTTGCAATATTTATAATAAAAAAAACGCAGAAAATTTCACAATGTGAAAATTTTATGATTAAATTCTTTCATGCTCAAAGATATAAAATCTCATCACTCAGTAAAACCACAAAATTTCTCTCTGCATAACGAACGCAGGGGCCATAAGTTAAAAGAATCCAGAAGTTTTAATTTCTTCTTAATAAAAGTTAAGCATAAAAGCAATATTTCATGATGTATTGTAGAATATAGATTCCATTGAAGAAGTTTAATAATTTTAAGCCATTTACCATTAACACTTCCGGGAAAGTAAAATAATTTCATTCATTTCGATTAAGAAATACATTAAATTTCTCAAAAGTCATTTTATTAACTGTCCAGTTCAAAAGCCTTCGGATATATTGAAAGTTATAAATTTTTATCATAGATTATCGTGATCTTCATTCAACGATAGATATGCATTCTTTTTTGAATCTGTCTTACTAAAATCAAAAAGTATCACGATAAATATTTCATAACGAAGAACTATTATGTTTTAACTTATAAAACATAATATGACTCATAAAGCCTAATTTAATTTATTAATGATATAACTTAATAATATAATATAATATAACTTAATAATTAACATAATATAACTTATAAAACCTAATTAAATTTATTAATAGGCAATTTTAAAATATAAAGCCTAATTTGACTTTCGCAGAACCATAGCTCCGCAAAAGTAATATTAGGCTTAAGTAAATCATTTAAGAATTTGGGTTAAAGCATTTGAACTTAGAAGCTTATAAACTAAACAACGAATATATTGATAAGAGATTTTATAAAAGATATAAGAGATTTTGTTATATTTTTTGTACAAAGTATAAAAAAAAAGAAATACCTGCAGTATATTTTTTTCACTGTTTTAAAGAAATTGAAGTAGTGATCTGCAAATATATTTTGGTCAATAAAGGAACGTAAGCACATTATCTATGATGAAAAATATCTTATTACTTAACCCAATTCAGATGTTATAAACTGATGTTTCAAAGAAATCGTTCATAACACTGAGATGAAAAATTAACGAAATCATTTTTTAAAGATCCAACAATTCAAATTTCACATTAAAGTGAAAAATGCTTTGAAATGCGGGATCGAAGATAAGTTATGGATATCTGAGCTCTTTTGACGCAAGTTGCCATAAAATAAGAGAGAAAAATTTACATATACAGCAAGAGCATATTTAAGAAGGCCGTATAAAGCACTTTATTATATGACAATAGTACAACTGCAGAAAACAGTTTCATAAAAGGTGATCAAATGTCTGCTCTTTTGCAGTTATACAGACGTTATACCACATGTCTCGCAGCAAGTTTTCAAAAATGCGAAGAATATCTAATAACCTCTCCCAGTATACCAGAAAATTGTTTAACTTTTTGTGCAGTCGTCTTCTGTGTCATAATAAAGGACTTTTTCCTGTATTCTGTATCTGTATACTATTTGTTCCTTTCTGAACCTGTATGTCTGCTCTTTCTTCCGTGGGTGGCATTAATGGTCATGTTTTTATTTGTGAATATGGTTTGCGTCGATGTTCTCTAACATCCCTAAACGTTTGCAAGAGACGTTTTGAGACATCCTGTATAGTAATAATCTTATATTTATTTCAAGATATCGAGCGTTACTTTCATCTGCTTGCAACATATTATATATATATATGCATTTTTATCTTTACTCGGATATACTTTCAATTCGTTTTTTCATATCTTTTCAAATTTGATATGAAAGTTTGTTATTTTATTTTATCGTTTATCTATTATGATTTGCATCTTATATATATATATGCAGCATAACCCTCGGCAGACAGTGCCACGTCAACATCCGACTTTCTGGTACGTAAAATTTATTCATACTTTGCTCTAATGTTATATAACATCGTAATTTTGGTTTTAATTATTCAAAACTCCTCTCTCTGTTTTTGGTTTGATATTAAGGATGAAAATCAGTGTTTTAGGCCTTACGGCGTAACTGAGAAAACGTCTCAGAAAATGCAAAAGAGAATGTCAAACTTTTTATATTTTAACAATTCACGATAACTTTTTCCCCTGAAGAAACTTTATTGTGCTTTAATTGCGCTTTTCAATTCACGATTTATATATATATATATATTCATATTTAGCGAAAAATTATATAATTAGAAATAATAGTTTAGTAACAGGCAATGATAATAGAATTAAGAACATAAAAATTTTTTATTGTTTTGCAATGGTTTATGGAATACCAAATAGTTTTTTTAAGAGTTTATATAGATAATAAATACTTAGGTCATTTAGAATAATGCCTTCATATTGGTATTTAATGGAATATTTTAATTCTTTGCTGGTAGGTTTGTGTTTATTCATATTTTACATGTAATGTGTAATTTTTTTCTAATTTGGTTCTTGTTTCATTGGTTTCAAATATATTACATAGATTGCGCCACGATTTTTAAAATGAAATATTCCTTATAATAGACAGTTTTACCAATTTTCAAATATTTTCTAGATAACTAAGAGTATTACATTTATTAACTGGTTTTGAGATTTTTAATTTAGATTTCTTACTAATTCTTTAATTTCATAATTAATTATATCATTTGGTCAATTTTGTAGTTTCATAGTTGGAAATCTCGTGGATGTGGGATAAGTGGCGGTATTTATTAAAATGTTGAATTCTGGTAAGGATAGGTAGAGACACTGATTATTTAATGTTTAATGCATAAGTATGGGTGTTTTATTGAAAGATGTATTTATTGTTTTCAGTGCAATATATTGTGGTTTTACATATTTTTATCTTGAATTTTAGTCCTTTCCATATAGTTATGTTTTCTTGTTAGGGTTAGTGTATGATTTTTCTTTCTAAATTCTTTCATTTTAGGGTAAATTACCCTGTCTGTTTTTTCAACAACTATAGTAACAGGGATGGTTTGTACAGCAAAATTAATTTAACTGGCTTAAGCTTGTCCACAGCCAAGCTGCTATATTAATTGTTGAAAACTCCATATATATGGATTGCCTTTTTTCAATACTTTTTATAACAACAGAGTTTTTTACATGTTGACATAAATGTTTAAATTTAATTTTTGTTCATGGTATCTATAGTATTTTCAATTCTTTAGATTTTGTTTTAGATTTGGCTGTATTGTTTAAATAATGAATTTTTAATATAGGAATGGCTTCATGATATGTCCTGTTTACTTTGTTTGTGTAAGATCATATATAACAAGTTATATTTATATTTATATTATATAATTAGTTAAATATTTAAAATAATCAAAACATGTGTTATATTTTAAATATATACAAATTTTATTCTAGAAATTTAAATTCAAATCAAATTACCTTATCAATAATCATACAAATGAAATACAAAAGATAGTTTGATTAACGACTATTACACTATGAAAAAGGACAACCTAGAAATGAAATTCCAACGATCAAATGCTTACCAGCCTTGGGAACTGATATGTCGCATTAATCTAGATTTGTGGCGCCAACCCTCTGCGAAAGCCAAATACGGGGATAAATCCCCCAAACCTTTCAAGATTAAAAACGAGAAAGTAAAAAACTTATAACATACCAATTTAATAGTTATAATTCATGTTAGGACTTGAGCATTATCGTTAAGACAGTTCCGAATTTAAAGTGAAAACTTTATTTCTAAATTAAGCTTTTATACTAGAATAAAACACTATAAAAATATTAACTAAAAATTAAATTCAACCTTTTATATTAATATATATTTTTTTGGAAATGCACATAAGAATAAATAAATGAATATATGATGCAATCTTATTCTCAATATAGTGGCGCCATCTACCTATGAAGTAATTTACTAAAATCATTGTTAATTTCATTATATATGGTCACATCAAAAAGAAATCTAAAAGGCTTTTAATTTAATGGTGTTAAATATTTCTTATTAACATAAGCATACATGAAATTTATAGGATACCCATATCTCATAGCATTTTCAAGAAATGTATCAATATGAGAGTGCTGTTTTAATCTGTCTGTGTCTAAAATAGTGCTTCTATGAATATAATTTAAGACGATATTTCTATAAATTTGACGACTAATGTTGCTATTCCAATAAGGTAACTTGTTTATATTGAACTGAAAAGTGTTTCTTTTATCATAAATCTCAGTGCTTAATTTATTATCAACTATTTTTTATTTCAAGATCTAGAAAATCTACAGAAGAAAAACCTTCATTAGTTTTTAGTAATATCAAATAATCTGGATAAAAGTCAATTTGTGGTGTAAAGTCTTCTACTGTTGAACATATTAATAAATCATCAATATATCTCTACATGATATAAGAGTTATTGTAAATATATTCTTTTTCAAAATAATGTTAATATAATTTATATATATATAAAAGAAGCAAAACATAATAATTCACAATAACTTCATCCCCTGAAGAAAAGTTATTGTACTTTAATTGTGTGTTTCATTTTACGTTTTATACTCTATCATTTTACGATTTATCTTTCGTGATTGCTGGAAGAACTCAAAGAGATAATAAATTCAAGTAAATATCGTAGACATAAAGGTAAAAACATTTTTCATAAACATTTAAAGATTTCTTTTGAAGAAATCTCTGGTTCAGACATACTTCTAAGAAAAACATTCATTTCATATTCATTTTTCTGAGCGAATCAAATGCTACATTCAACATGAAAAGAAATATGATTCCAAAATTTCTTTTGCTTCTGTATGCAATGTCTGATAGACCATTGAAGAAATTTTATGGAACTATTGGAAGTAAAAGATAACTTTTGTTGAATAAAAATAGTATATTTATGAAAAATGCCAGGCAAAGTTGGCGGATCATTTTATAAGATTTCTTTCAGTTGATTGAGCTATAACGTTAATAGAATGTTTGAAATCATTAATTCTGTATTTATATAAAATACTAAACAAATTTTGGAGAAGTCTACGTTAATATAATTGAAATTTAACAATTACTATTACTATTAATATTATATTTTTTCAGCATCAGTTAAATATAATTAAATATAGATTTTAAATTCAAAATGCTTAGTTGAGCTTTAGAATTAATGAAAACTGAATTCCATCAGTTCTAATTTTAATAATTAATGTCTATATTTTTGCTACTTAAAATAATTCAGTTCAGGTAAATTTTTCGATATCACTAAATTCTACCTTCATTTCATTGTGCAATTCATGGCTTTGAATCATTAACTATAGTGGGGAAAATCCCATGGCAATTAAGCAATGCAGTCCTTAAAATAGCGTGATAAGAGATTGATTAAAAGGAATTACAATTAACTATAATAAATTTGAATAGTATTACTATGTTATTATGCTATAATATGCTATTTATAAAGGTGAATAATATTTTAAAATTAAAACATTGCTTAAAATTGACTTCATTGCAAAAGAATTTGTACCTGGTCACAAGAGTTTAATCTAAATAGAGATTCACCTGGCGGAGTACCCTCCCCTCGAGTTTTTCTTATGATGGAGCGTCGTTTTTTCAGCTTCGCACATAGTGATGTTAAACGAGGTTTCATTTTAAAACAGTAATTTTATCGGTTGACCAATTTAATCCAAAATTTAACGCGGATACACAAGTTTGGTGTAAAGGCCACATTCCAAAACTCAAACTTTTAGTTAGTTATATTTTTGAGATGTCGCGTCCGCATATACATAAATAGAAAGATTGATTGGAGTCAACTCGTTGATGGATTTGACTTCCAAATTTGATATGCATCTACAATACTGGTAATAAAAAATATGCGAACTTTAATCCATATAGCTCGTTTCGTTTCTGAATTATCGTGTCCAAATATTCACGAATGGACATACAAACGGACACGTTTTAACCAAAATTTGATTGAAATCTTCATTTCTGATGTAAAGTTTGCCATAGCAAATATTAACCTTTCTTTTAGTCTATCTGTGCACGCGATGATTTGTGAGTTACTGTGTGCACGATAGACAAGGGAAAATGAAAGAGGACTAAGAGGAATCTGAAGCCTGGAGATTCATCAAAACGTCACGGTCGAATAGTTTGACAATTAAAATATTCTCTTTTTATATACTTGTGGCGATCCCCTGAATTCCTCCAGATGACGTCACTCTTAAAACTACTTACTTAGCTGCACAATACACGAGAGATATACGAGGCACCGGACTAGATGTCATGCGCTAGCTAACTGAATTTTTATCTTTGTGTGTTCCATTAATATCTTACTGGCACTTTCTGAATGTCTTAATAATTGTTGTTAATATTCACACCTAAAGTTGTTGCTCAATTTTCATATTTGGATACAAAATTTTTCATAACCAAGCATCCATATACTATACTTATATACGAGAAAATACCTTCTCACACATGAGGTAGATCATTTTATGATGAAGAGTTAAGATAGAGTGATGAATCTGTAAGGTTGTATTGTATATTTATAATGAGATTTCAATCATTTTAGTTTAAAAGGACTTAGATAAAAGAAAATATAGATCTTGTTGCATAAAGCACTCCAAGCTCAGAATTTTAAACATTTTTTCGTAAAATGGCTGACTAAAATCACCTATTCCGATATCAAACATTTTATTGCGAAATAGAATATAAACTAAGATATACCAATTCTAAACATTAGCATACAAAAACGCCAG
>BGPR01005059.1:0-38042 GCA_013235015.1 Araneus ventricosus
AAGGAAACTCAATTTTCAGAGAAAAGGTAGCAGACATTTTTACTTTTCATGCCAACTTAAGAATATTAGTTACAAAATTTGCATGTAACGCAGTTGTCTTCTTCCTCTGCGCCACTGTAACGTTCGTGGACCCAGCTAAGACAGTTTCTACATCGGATTAACCTTTTTCAGCTATTAAAATTTTAAAAAATACATCATTAAAAAATAAACAATCAACATTTGATGTGTTTTTATCGTCTTTATTGGAGGATCATCATTATTGAATATCCCGGTTTTATGCCACTAGGAGTACCCTGTTTTACCCCGAGTACTCAGGTTATGAGAAACGAAATTGAACCGCACAATTATTGGAGTAAACCTTTATTACTTGATAGGGATATAGATCCTTAGTAAATATAATAAGCTGCACTAAATATAGTTTTTATAACCGTAATGATTATTAAATAAGGATGGTTCAAAATCAAACGAACGTTAGGGAGTTGACGTCTTAAAAGAAATAAACCTTCACAGACGCAGTAAATTCAACAGCAACACCGCGCCACTTTCACTATTCCTTTTTCTTGACTAGTATAGTGTAATTCAGTATCTGTCCTCTGGAAAGGAGAACTAATAGAGCCAGAATCAAGGGTACCCTATTTTACCCCACTACCCGGTTTTACCACACTCTCCCCTATCTATGTAATCATCGTCAGATCTTTAAAATATCATTTTTTTTTAGTTTGCTTAAGCACCTGAATTATGAATTTATGATAATATATTAAGAAACAACTTCGTTCACTCCAGTAAAATTTAGAGACGTCACGGCGATACTATTTTGTTATGATCTCAGCCTTCCCCGACCCAAATCCTGGATTCGCCATTGGCGGGAAGAGGTAGACAATGAATACTTGATTCTCGTCGCTTTATGTCGAAGTTAAACACAAAACACGTCGTACTGTGTAAGTACACTAGAAAGTCGAGGGAGAATACCATCGTAGGTTTGAAACGCCCTTATTCTGTGTTTCTATAGGCTATTTTTAACCAAATGCACTACGCTTAAGAAGTTTAGAGTAAGCCATCTCTGAACAGCTACTCAGTTACAGCTCAGATTCAGAATGTCTCAAGACTTTTCTTCTCCTGAAAAGAATTACGGCTCTAATAGATTAGAAAATATTGTAGGTTTAAGATTAAAATCTCTCCTTTCGGCGAATTTCACGCTTCTGCGATTTTCAAAATTTTTATTCCAGTTTAATTCCCTTTTGCCACCTGTTTTCTTCCCATGGTTTCCTTGTTTATCAGAAATCTGTAGATTTTCCGTAATACATTTGGCTTTTACAACATTACCTTCATACTTTTGGAGTAAGATATGGAAGAAGCTTTTGTGAAGAAAAGTATTAAATCCCATAAGGGAAATAAAATGTATGATATATATAATTTTAAAAAGGGTGAAGAAATAGGAATTCTCGTTGTGAGAACGTGACTTTCCTTTCTTTATTCATAAATTTTAATTTATTTCTGTTCTAGTTCTGGAAACAATAAGATTAATTAAGTTCGCTTAAGAATGGGTGCGCCTGGGCAATATAATTTGAAGAAGTTTGATTATCTTTGACGTTTTTTTTTTACTTTCTCGTATACGAAGTATACAAAGAGAAAGTCGTCATCAATCGTCATTGCAATCGTCAAAAAAATCGAACTCGAGATTTTGACGAATCTCCACGGTTTAGACCTCCCTGAGTCCGAAAAAACACAATTTTGGAATTATGGCTGTCTGTGAGTCTGTGAACACGGTAACTCGAAAACTATTAGAGATACAGGGATGAAATTTGGTATGTGATCTTTACACATAATTTGTAGGTTTCTATGAAATTCTGGACAAAATCCGTCTACGGGAAGTCTGTCTGTCTGTCCACCTTCATGTGAACACTATAACTCAAAAACTTGACTAGCTAGATGGATAAAATTTGGTACACAGTTTTATCATCATGAATGTAGGTCCGTATCAATTTGGACCAAATCCGTCGAAGGGTTGATTGTCTGTCGGTCTGTATAATCGCATATTTTTAATTGCAATAACTTCTTAACAAAATTACTTAGATAAATGAAATTTGGTACGTGGCTTTCTTACCTTAATGGTAGATTTGTTTCCAATTTTTGTGTCAACCGTTTAAAGAAGGGCGTTAAAATTGCAAATTTCGTTTTATTTATCTAACACCCAGCCCTATTGGTAATCACGCCGGCTTCTAATTCCACTTCCGCGTTGGACGACTTTCGGAAATCGTAGTATGGCGTTTCATTTTTTTTTTTGACTGCGTTAGGGGTTCTTGTTCATTTTACTGCCATTTAGCTTATTTTTTTCTCAACGTGTGTCAGGAGTATACGAGAAAGTTTAGGGAAGACCACTCCCTCTGGTTTAAAATTAATTCAGAGCTAATCTTTTTTTCCCACATGACCGTTTTCGGCTGCGAAAACCCTCCGTGACCTCGTTTAAGCTTGAAATATTTTTTGCAATCCCAAGTATACATTTAAATAAAAAAATTCAAATGAAATATTGATTACCACTGTTAAACGAAGGAAATTAATATAATTATTTGGAAAATAATGGGAAATATATCAAATCTATTTTCTTTTTGCAAGCTAATGTTCGAATCAGACAAAAGCACGTGTTCTCGTTTTTCCCACTATCTGTTTGGGTTCAGAGGTCACATTTTAATGAGCCCTATTGTAATTTAGTAATGATTCACCTATATTTAAAATATCGTGGACGTCAAAGGAAAATCATTTAAGTCCATCTTTGTTAAAATGTCTTTCTATCACCATCAAGTTCAGAGCTGCTGTTTTCTTTATATAAAAGATTCTACAAGTCCGAAACTTGGACTGAAATTCCAGAACTTAGGGTGCTGATAGTAGTAGACAGACGGGGTGCAAGCTCAGATGTCGTCCTCGTCATCTGACCGTGGTTCAAAATGATGCGGTCCGTCCCAAAATAGCCTTCGTGTTGCTTCAAAACGGGACGTTAATACAGTCGAACCGCGATATAGCGAACCCGGGATATAACGAACCCTCCGTTACAGCGAACCTTTTACATGGTCCCAACTGAAGACCTATATTAATAATGTATTTTCATACGTTTACAACGAACAGCAAACGCTAGAGACTCGGTTATAGCGAACTGAAAATTTCTAAAAGTTCAAACTTTTCACTTGCCCAAAGGGACATTCTTTACTAATTGTGCTCATGTCAATCCATCTTCTACAAGAGTTACCTCTTTTGCATAAAATACTCTGGTTCAGAGACCACATTCCTACCTTTGTTAGAGTCGCTACTAACCCCATAAGTGGGACAACGGAACAATAGGAAAGGCCTTTACAGTTTCTATCTCCCCTCCTCACCCCCTGTGGACACCTGGCCTGGTGTCAACCAAGGAAGGGGGAGGGCTTTATGGTCAGACGACCTAGGAGCAATCACCTGTTTTCTCTGCCATTTTAGTTTAATTGTTTATCATTCTGTGAACTTTGCAGTGACCATGGCTAACGTTGGCAAGCGAACTATTTAATACTTTATTTGTCCCTAATTACTAATGAAAATATTATGTTATTAAAAAGTTTATTATAGAAGTAATATCTTAGCATGTTAGGGCATTTTTTTTGCAAATACGGATTCAGCGAACCTCGGTTAAAACGAACTTCTGAGTCGGTCCGTTGAGGGTACATTATAACGGGGTTTGACTGTATAACTAAACTAAACTAAACTCAATTTCGTGGGAAAAAACTAGTTCTAAAACACACAATTTTCCGTTTAATCTTTTCATAGTCATTCCCACCTACATAGAAAAATGACTTAACTTTAATAGAACACACTCCATTCTTTTTTCCAGCTATAAGACAGACGGAATGTATCTTGGAGACTTCAATAAAACTAAATTACTGACATCCATCCTGGAGTGGGACGCTCATGACAAACCATTGGTCCTGCATTCCCTGCTCTGAGGGGCACAGAAGGGCTCTTAAGGGCCCCGGGACTGATCATTGGAATATTTGCGGGTCTTTGCTCCCGAAAAGAGGAAGTGGTTTCTGCAGGAAGGAATGGGAAGTTGAAATTCGGGTTCCTTTAGGCTGTTAGAACAATCCAACAGAAGTATATTTTCGAATTTTCTCATTTCTGTGATCTTGTTTTAGATTTCCAATGCTTCTTTTCGAAGAGTTTTAGAGTATCAGAATTACTGTATCAGCCTTCTCTGTGTCGTAGATGTCTTTCTGTATCGTCAGGTGCAGAAGCAAGGGGATTATTATGAATAAGTAAAATATTAAGAATATTTGCAAAGTAAAAGGTATTTTCGAGTTAATTACAAATTAGAAATTTGTTATCTTATTTCATGGGTTAGGTTAGGTTATATTAACGTCCCGTTTTGAAGCAACACGAGGGCTATTTAGGGACGGACCTCGTAATTTTGAACCGCGGTCAGATGACGAGGACGAGACCTGAGCTGGCACCCCCTCTCCAAACTTCCGCGCCGCACCAACGGGAGGACGTTTGCCCACTACGTATGACTTGGCGTGCGGCAGGCCCCATACACGGCGGATCTTCAGTGGAATCGTGTTTCGAGCCTGCGACCCTCTGGTCCCGAGGTCGAGACCTTACCACTAGTCACCGCGGCCTCTTATTTCATAGAAGAGAAATGTCAAAAATTTTCAATATTACAATAATCAAAAAATAAACTGGTAAAATTTAATATTTGATATGTTAAATTTAAATCTTCGTTCCCTTGTAATACGAAATGTTCCCTTCATTCCTTTGTAATATCCAAACGTAAAAGATGACACAATGGAGTGAAATCACACGAATTTCCAGTCACATTGTAAACATCACTGCGAATGTATCTAAATGCAAGTTGTCTTACACTGTGATGTGACGTCAAGTCCTTCCTCGAGACCTATTGCTCACCCTTCGGATAGGATTACAATATTTGATGCCGAGAACAGTCTTGTATTTATGATGTAAAAGTCTGAATTCATCCTATTACCTGTTTGTTTATTTGGTTTTTATTTCATATTAACGACTGTGATATTGTAGGCGGTTTTTAAGTGTTTTATATTGTTCTGTTAAGTGTTTTATATGTTTTATATTGTTCTGTCTGTCCGCCGCTAGAACTGTGGCCGCCAAAATATCTAGTTTACGGCTGTCACTATAGAAACAGGTTACCGTAGGGAGAATCCGTTTCTAGTAGGTAGAAGTTAATTCAAATGTGCTACATTGGCGCATTTAGCGCCAAATGGGTTATGTATGGTAACCGAGAAGACGAATGATCAACTACTCTTTTTACCACCGCAAACTGGCTCCAAGAATAAAATATAACTACGACTTTCATCGGATTCCTCCTATTCGAATGGATCTTCCCTATCATAACCAGTTGCTATAGCGACCGCCGTAAACTGGACATTTTGGCGGCCACAGTTGTCGTGGCTGACAGACAGTAGATACTTATTCATGCATATCATCTTAATTAATCTATTTATTGCTATCTTTTTATATGTTTATTTTGTTGATGGTATTGTAATATTGTTCCCGAGCATTTTGTAGTAGTAAAGACGATGCCGTTTACAACCATTAACATTTATCGTATTATTACTATTGTTTCCGTCCAAGCTCATGGAGAGCAGTGGAGTGGAATTCGTATTTTAATGTCCGTCGAATAAGAAAGTGGAATCATGGCCCTTGTTCACGATCACAACATTTATTGTTCGATGACACACACAGAACTATATACATGGTTTTTTAATACAAGAGAGAGACAAGACAAGTGCGTATCGGCGCGCTCAAACATTCTGGCAACCATTGATCGCCAAATTGCCAATTTACAGTTCAAAGGCGCCAACAACTATTCTTTTCTTCTTTCAAAAAATGGTCAGTTCCATGACTGAGGTCGAAACGAAAATTAATTATCAAATGGATTTCAGTGACATGAAATCAAACTTTTAATAAGAACATGTTAACCTGAAAAAATAAACAAAATGAGGTAAAATTTCATTAATTTCGGGTTTAATATTTTTCATAGTGGCAGAGAAGTTGTTTTATTTATTAATTTTGATTTTCGTAAGTAATTCGATAGATGTCGAAATGCGTATAACCACAAGATACGGGAAGCACAGAAAAATGACGAAGGAAATTATTTCTTTCATTTGAATGAAATTTATCTATTTTAAAAATTAATTTCGATTAATTAATATACTTTTTTAGCATTTAAATTATTTTACAGTCCAGTTTTCTTTATGTGTATTGTCATGAAATATTGAACAACGACGGCTCTCTGTTGTAGTATATTTTATTTAAATGCTTAGAAAAAAAATCTAAAGCAAATCTAGCGCCTAAAAGGTGGTTGAAATTTTAATGAATTAGTCTCTTACCTAACATTGGTAAAAAGTAATTATTATTGTTATGATTTCATATTCAATCTGTAATCGTGCATGCATCGTATCAATTACTCATCCACTTCCTGTTTCATTATGTAGTGCATGATGTCATGTTCTATTTTTAGAAGCGCGCTCTTCTCTTATTGGTTAATATTTACCTTCAATATACATATACCTCTGCTTTTGAAAATAATAAATTATTCTTTCTCTTGCTTCGGTCCACGGTTGCCATATTGGTCTTTTTAAGGCTAAATTCTGGAAATTTGGCATTTTTAAAAGACTTCGGCCTTAGGAATTTTCATTTGGACTTAAATTCATTTTTGGCCTTTTTTTTTTGGCTTTATTTTTCCTTATGACTTTCAGAACGATTCTTAATATATACTTTAACTATTTTTCTAATAAACTTTAGAATAGTGAAAAATAATATAGAACGTTGTTGCTAACAAGAGTTGATATAAGTGGCGAATCCAGGATTCGGGTCTGGTGTGGGCTGAGGTCATAAACATTTTGTATCGTAGTGACGAATATTAAACCTCATGGCTTATATAAACCAAAACACTTTAACTTTACAAATTTTCCTCTCCTGACAATAAGAATAATAAAGAACACTTCAATACTTTCGATAATTTAATAAAAAATGCTATGAAATAACTAATCAAAAAATGTTTTCGACAACACCAACGCTTCAAGTACGAGTGGAATGACTAGAAAAGTAGGAAAATTTTCGAGCCTGTCAAGCCAGAAAGCAATGTTGTAACGATTTTATTACTATTGTTTAAATGAAAATTAAGAACAAATAGTTGTAGTGATTTTAAATTAAATCAAGAATTTGGGTTTAGCTCTAGGGGGGCCTGCAGCCCAATAGCCCCTCCCCTGGATTCGCCACTGGTTGATATATTTCGCTCGAACATTTTATTCTGGGACAACAAGAACAGAATTCCTTTTTCTTTCTTTCTTTTTTTTCTTTTCTTTTGCAAGTCGCAAATGTAGATGTTTAAAAAAATTCATTTGAATTTTAGTTTAATAGAACATTATTATACATATGTTAATCTAGTGGGATTCTTTTTGTGAAGTATAGTCATTTTCTTATAACAAGATAAGGGGAAATGTGCGATTTAATGAAATTTTCAAATTTGGCCTTATTTTAAAGACGGTTTGGCCCTATTTTGCTATTTTGATCTGGAAACCCTGCTTCGGTTCACGGATGTTGAATTTACTCGAACAATTATCATTCACAAAATTGTGATAAAAACACAGTTTACCGCGTCAACATTTTTTGCGAAAGCATAGAAGCTTCTTATAATTACTTTTATATTTGATTTAATTTGACTAAATTTTTAATTCTCTACTTAACAACTTTTATTACTTTTTTTTTCAAGATTTTAAATAATGAAATAGTTTTACTAAGTAATTAAGTTATTTTATTTAGTGAACGCAATTTAAATTAATTAATTTTCCTTTTTCTTGTTCCTTAAAACCGAAGGCATCTTTTTATATCTGTCGTATAAGTAATGCAAAAATACCTATAAGGGCTCGAAATTCGTCTCTTTATTAATCTAAAGTCTAAAATAATGTATTTAATGCAAAAATCTTAAATTCGTTTTAATTTAACATACATTTTTTTATAAATGTGTTTTAGCATCACCATTTTTTAACAATGGAAACATATATATGAATTAATTTTATCTGTGTCAAGTTTAATTCAACGGAGAAAAAAACTTGCGCCTTAAATGTCTTCGAAATTTAATAACAGAAATGAAAACAGAATGCAATAACAATAAAACAGAACGAAAATGTCGAAAGAAACTTAATCCCGGGTTTCTTCTCGGAATTTATATAAAGGATACAATTTCAACTAAATAGGCGTCATAATAGGCTTAGTATTATATTTTTGTGTTATTTTATACTACTTCCGAGACAAAATTGCACTTTTCTAAGCAAACAATTTCAGCTTTGTAATGTTATTTATAACTACAGTGATTCATAATTAGAAATTTAATAAGCAGTGGATTTGCAGTTTGGGAACTTTCTTCTCGGAGTTGTTCATTCATTTTTAGTATATTCAAGACAATGCTGTTGTTCTGACATTTCCCACAATAATATTAAATTAGTACTAATTTCAAAGATTAAACTTGATATATTTCAGTTTAAAGCCGTTTTTAACACTTCCCTGAACAGAAGATTTGAATTTGTAAGAAATTTGCATTAACCAGGAAAAGCATACAGGGAAACAAAATGTGCATTAATTATAGTTTTTATTGTCTTCGAATTCAGCCCCATTATCACAGGATATTCTACGATATCTCCACGATTTTGTTCGATATTCTGAATGCCGCACAATATCGGAAGATATCGAAGCAATATTTTAGAGCATTTTGTGCTAATAGAGAACGATAATGTAGTGTGATTGTCAGAAGAATTTGAGGAATCGCCATGTTTTAGACACATTTTTGAATTCTGTCCGTGCGTGTATTTGTGAACACCAAATCCCTCTGTTGGAAGTCTGTTCGTCTGTGTGCTCGTGAACTCAATAACGCAAAGAGATTGATAGATAAATTTTATACAAGGTTTTATTATCATAACTGTAGAATGGGATCAAATTTTGAATCATGATCTGGTTAAATCTCTGCTGATCTGCCTATTCGTGCATCTGTGAATGCGATAACTCAAAAATGGAACAGGCTAGATGAATGAATATCGGCATGTTGTCTTTATTCAAAAATTAGGATTTGTATCAAATTTCGGACCAAATCCGTCGAAGGGAAGTCCGAGTCCGGTCATCCGTGAACATGTGAACACATTTCATTACATTACAACACCTGCATCCCCGTGTTTAGAGCCATTTGACTCCTTTCCGGTTTGGATGGATGGAGGTGAATTTTATTTTTTTTAGAAAGAACAAAAACAAATAACAGGTACAAAAACAAATAATGATGAAAAAAGAAACATACACTGGACAGAACAACATAGAGAACAAAACAGAATGGGGAAAAAATACGTAGAGGGAGAGAAAAGAAGAGTCATAAGTAGGCGGAAGTGTATGTCAGTCTGGGTGGATGCGTGCTCAATGATTATCCTCTACAATGAGATTGTTCTCATCACATATGAAGCGCATTAGGAGTCGAAGTCTGGTTCTTGATAAGTTGTTCGTGAAAATGTTTTTCAACCACTGTAATTTAAGCGACACTGTAGGAGTTTGGAAATGCCAGGAGAGGGTAAACCGACATTTTGTGACATAGTGAATTGTATCTCCTTTTCCTCCGTACGAGCAGTTGCCATGTGTTCGAAGATTGAAGGTATGAAGGGAAGGGCCGTGTCCTGTAACGAACATTAGCTTTTCTCTATTCCATCCTACTGGCTTGTTTGAGATCCTAGGCACTATATCGTGTGTACTGCGGCCAGTTTCTCCGTTATCCCAGTTGTCTTGCCAGATGCTTAAAGCAGCTGACCTTATCTCAGATTTCAGCTAGGAAAGTGGCTTAGGGAGAAAGAAAGGGTCGCCTTTTGTGATGGCTTCTTTGTCTAATTGGTCTGCGCCTTCATTAAACTTAAAACTGCAATGAACTAGATAGAGGAAATTTTGCACATGGTTTCATCACCAAAATTATAGATTTCTGTCAAATTTTGGACCGAATTCGTCAGCGGGAAGATTGTCTGTCTAATACTCAAATCTGCAAAGAGCTAGACAAATGAAATTTTGTATTTGATCTGATCACCAAAATAGTAAGTTTGTGAAAAATATTGGACCCAATCGGCCATTGGCAACAGGTCCAATATACATAT
Organism: Araneus ventricosus; assembly: GCA_013235015.1. Lineage (NCBI taxonomy): Eukaryota > Metazoa > Arthropoda > Arachnida > Araneae > Araneidae > Araneus > Araneus ventricosus. The sequence goes on from BGPR01005059.1 coordinate 10,170, forward strand.
TTGATTTTCTGCATTATACTACAAAGTTAAACATAAAACCATATCATTATCTATACTTATAAAAGGCAATGTTTGCGTGTGTGCGATGTCCAGACGAATCTATCGCACTTACATCCATGAAATTTGGCACACAGGTAGATGTAATGGTGACTCATTGCACCTCGAAGCCGAAATTTTAAAATTTAATCTAGTAAATTTTTTATTTACTGTTTTGTGTTGTTTTGGGTGATTTTTGGCACGTTTACGGCTGTAGCATCTTTTCTAATGATCTTTGAAAAACGGAAAATCATCGGATAGAACAAACAATTTTCATTCTAATGAAGTTTGTTTTGAATTTCCAACATAACTTACTGAATTTTGAGAATTTTTTTAATAATAATCACTTTTATGGTAATTTTTTTATAAGGATTTCTTCAAATTCTCGCATCTGACGTTCTAACAACTCTATAATTTTCATTTTTTTCAGCTTATAACTGGAACGTTTCTGTCATATTTAAAACAAGAACGGCTAAATTATCTTATTCCGTTTTTTTAAAATTAATTTTCCTTGATCAGTTCAAACAGTGTTTTTGCTAGCGAGTTTTTCCCGACGATCCCAGAATGCATTGTTGCTTCCTCGCAGGAGATGACGTAATATGCTTTCATCCCCAGCATGCATTTCTACAATCTGATTCCTTCCGGTGACGTCATTACATTCACGTCATCGTCGAGAGGAAAAATGAGCGGGAAAATTAATAATGTGTATCTTTTGTTTTGATTTTGTTTTCAAAACTTGGTCGTATCATTGTGGGCATTTCCCCCCCCCCCCCATTTTGTCGAAGTCCTGATTCCACGGGCAACGCCGTACGCGTACGGCGTATGCTAGTGATATATAAATCCAATTTCCAATTCATCCATAAGCTTGATTGTTTTCGTTTTAATTGCTGTGACTGTTTCTTTAAAAAACTGAAATTAGTTTTTGGTTGGCATGTTGTTGAAAAAAGAACATTTCATATAATAGGATTGACTTTTTCAAAATAAATGCCGACAAAAATAAATTCCTGCATAATTTCAACGAAGAATAAAATTAGAAGAATTGAGTGAAAATGTTTTCCAAAATATACCTTCAAGATAATCCCCATTTAATTTGCCAGATTCAAAATTAAAAGTATCATGCGTATCTAAAGAATTATATTGAAATAAAATCTACAATATTAATAAAAGCAAGAATTCAAATTATTATTCAAAATACATTATGTGAGGCCATGCATGTAGTTTATAGTCTCAAATACTTAAAAGAGGATTTCATCATAACTATAGAACTGAAAGACAAATATATTATATTTAAAATTAACTAACACATTTTATCGAAGGAATTTGGTATGATGCATATTATTTGCGTCTGCGTTTCGGAAATGTACGGCGAATAAAAAAGCATCTGAATTAATAAGATGACGAAAATAAATTTCAACCATATTTGCTGTTTACTGAGTTTTGATGCAATTACCAAAAAGAAATGAGGTGCACATTCTTGCATTTATCGTTATTCGCTTTCGTTTCTGTCAGATTTAAAACAAGAACGGTTAAAATATCTTATTCGGTTTTTTTTAAAATTAATTTTGCCCTGACCAATTCAAACAGTTTTTTTGCTAGCGAGAGTTTTTCCGGACGATCCCAGAATGCATTGTTGCTTCCTCGCAAGAGGTGACGTAATATGCTTTCATTCCCAGCATGCATTTCTACAATCCGATTCCTTCCGGTGACGTCCTTACATTCGCGTCATTGTCGAGAGGAAAAATAAGCGGGAATGTACTACACTACGGCGAAAAAAAAAAGCATCTGAATTAATAAGATGACGAAAATTTATTTCAACCGACTTTGCTATTTACTGAGTTTTGATGCAATTACCAAAAAGAAATGAGCAACACACTCTTGCATTTATCGTTATTCGCCTTTTCCCCACGACATATAGCAATAATTAGTAGCTAACTTAGTTGAAAGATCAATTGGGATATATCGAAGGAATTTTTTTAAAGGGTGAAATTTCAACCACCCTATTTTGAGGGATAGAGGCAATATTTAAATTCGATTTGAACTGTTTAATATTTTATTCGATACCTGTTCTTTCTCAAAAGACAGCTAGTTTTTTTTTCTATCTCTAAATATTGAGAAAATTATAGGAAAAAAACTAGAACTATCTACTGTCAGATTTTCTTCTTCCTATGTACAGAATGATGAATTCATCAATGAAACATCTTGGTGGCTCTGTAACTGAAAGTCGTGTGTAGAAATAGGAAGCTTATTTATATTTCTAAACGCACTTTTAAAGTATTAAAATGAATTGCCGAACTGTTTTTCATTTGTCATTTTATTCTTTAATCATTTACGAGTAGTCATAGTTTGATATTAAAATACAAAGCAATTCATTTGATTTAATTTCGCAATTTGTTTTATTTTAAACTAGCAGTACGCGCACGGCGTTGCCCGTGGAATCAGGACTTCAACAAAATGGAAAAAAGGATGCCCACAATGACACGAAAAAGTTTTGAAAACAAAATCAAAACAAAAGATACACATCGGATTGTAGAAATGCATGCTGGGAATGAAAGCATATGACGTCACCTGCCGCGAGGAAGGTTACTCGTCCGGAGAAACTCTCGCTGTTAAATCTCTCTAGCAAAACAACTGTTTGAACTAACTTATCAGGGAAAAATTAATTATACAAAACGAAAAAAGATATTTTAACCATTCTTGTATTAAATCCGATAGAAACGTTCCAGTTATAAGCTGAAAAAAAATGAAAATTATAGAGATGTTAGAACGTCAGATGCGATAATTTGAAGAAATCTTTATTAAAAATTGCCATAAAAGTGACTATTTTTCAAAAATTTCTCAAAATTCAGTAAATTAAGTTAGACGTACGAAAAAAACTTCATTAAAACAGAAAGTGTTTGTTCTTTCTGATGGTGCAACTGCTTTTATCGTACAATTATTCGAATAATTATTCGAAGCCATGCTATTGAGAAATGAGTGCGAAAAATCACCCAAAAGAGCACAAAATATTAAATAAAAAAATTTCTAGATTAACTTTTAAAATTCCAGCTTCGAGGTGCATTCAGTCACAGTTACGCCTACCTGTGTGCCAAATTTCATGGCTGTAAGTGCGATAGATTCGTCTGGACATCGCAGACACACACACACGCACACAAACATTGCCTCTTATAATTATAGAGATTCCCACTTTATACCAAAAAATTTGAACGAAAAAAAGTTCAACCAGTTTTTTTTAAGGAAAATACTTGAAAAATAAACACATTTTTGTCCTATGTAACTGAAAGAACGATGCAGTTAAAGATTTTCACGCAAAAAATGTGGCGATGTTGAAATACATTTCCTCAATTTTAATGTCATAAACAATATTCATAAATTAAATAACCTGATTAAGAAAAACACAGTAAATTGTGTCTTCTGTACATTTTATCCACCATAATAGATATTAGAAACGAAACTTGCATCTAAGCAATTGAAATTGTTTTCTGGGTCACAAGTTAGTAACAAAACAAGATTAACGAATAACTCTAAAATAACCTGTTTGAGTTTAAAATTTTAGGGAAAGTATAAAATTTTAGATTTTTCATAACCGAGATAGATAATAAATTTTCAGTTCAAGAGATTTGCAATAAAAGTCTTTATTATGAAATTACTTCGATGAATACTTTCATAATTACATTCCTTGCTGATAATCTTCATAATATGTATTTATTTCAGAAAAATTCTTCCATTATTTTACAGATACTTGTCCTGATTTTAATACTAATCACTGCTTATTATATCTCAAGGTAATGTAGTGCACAGTGCTAAGCCACCTTATAAGTTCGGCAGTTCCAGTAAATTTGAGAATAGAATTGAATGGTTTGGAAAGGAGAGAAAAATATAAAAGAATTTTTCAAACAGACTTTTCAGTGTTACTTAATATCTATTTTTGATAATTTTACTAATATTTGTAACATGGGCGACAGCAGGGAACAATATAGTTAGATAAATGTTTCATTTCTATTGTAGGAACCATGATGAGATAATATGCAATATCTGAAACACTTTTAAGTTTTTAATTTAACCCCTTCAGTCGGAATTAAGAAATAATGGAGTTAGAATTTTTTTCCTTTGGCGTACTGTGTAGTACTGCAAAGGTTAAAGCATAAATGAAATTTCAAGCCTATAGATGAAAAATTAAAAAAGTTATCCCATGTCTGGCATCCGGACATTACCGGATATTTCAGCTAAAAAAAGAAAAAAAATCACACAAATTTCACTTTAAAATGTTTGTCAAAGGGTAATAAAATATTGTAGAAACCTTTTAAATGGTAAGAAAAGGATTAAAAACAAGAAATTACTTGAAAAAAAATTCACCACCTAGCTCCATTTTGGGAAGAACGCTGATTTTGGAAAAACTAAAATGATGCAATGCCCGAAACGAAAAATTCCTGCAACGATTATATTTCTAAGAAAATCTAGAATCAAATAAAAAAACAGCATGTATTTTCGTCAATAATTGAATTAATAGGAGCTGTTCAAAGTTGATGTCCGGTATACTGGACACCAGGTCTAAAGGGGTTTAGAATCGTACAAAGATTGAAAAAGAATTGTATTCCTATATAACAATAACTGGTAGGTATTGATTATTTTAGGGGAAAAAAGAAAATAATAATAGCCAGCCTTTTCTTGTATAAAAAAAAATCGAATGCTTTGTAAAGTTGTTGTACATAACTGACAGAGTCTTCTGCTCAGCGATTACGTTATTTTCGAATGACGCCAATGAACCATTCGTTCAAATTAACTAATTCTCGAAGGACATCTGTTATTTTCCCGTGCTTTCTTTAGTTTTTTTAGTTAATCGTTACTGTTTAAGTATCGTTAAAATGTTATTATCGTATAACAAATGTTAAATTGGCATAATCCTAAACTTAGGTTGTAAATTGAAATGCCCTATAGCCTTCAACAAAAATTCTAAACAGAGGATACTGTCCTACCGCCAGCAGAAAAACCCTGGACAGGGTTGCGCAAGAAGATAAGTCGAAGAAAGGAGGTAAACGGGTATAAAATCAACCGCAACATTTAGGGAATTAAGCACACTTCGTGAGGAGAGAATTCGTTTTCGATCGTAGTACAAAGAGAAACAAAACTTTCCTCTTCTCTATCTGCGCCAAATGAAATAAAGCCCTTTCCTTCACCCCCAAAATGCAGTGGAATATCCCGTTTCCATAACGGCCGCCACAGGCATGTCTGGTGTCTAGGGTTTTTCTCGCGGCGGTAATATAGTAAGAACATTTGAGTTCACAAGCTCAGTATACACCTATGCAAATTGTCGTTTTTTTCAAAGTATTCGCAATGAATTTAAAAGAATGCTGTTTTTTTCTCACAATATTTCTGTTGTTATATGTTTCACATTTTTTTAAAGATTGATCGAAGCAAAATAACTGATACATTCTTTACTTTTCTCAGTTTATTGAAAGAGGGAAGATTTGCCGAATTTGAATGTGTGCGCATAGATTTTTCCAGTATCATAACTACAATTATATGAAATATTTGGGCTGCAAAATAGGTAAAGTATGTTGTAAAGATGTAAACGTGTTGTACGAAATAATTTTTAAGAGAAAGAGGTACATGGTTACAGTTAGAGAACAAGTGTTTAAATTTAGATATCATCAATTAAATATTTTAACAAAAGACTGCTTACCTTAGGCTGTTTTAAAGTAAATATCAAAATATGTTTTTTTATCCTCAGATAGGAAACTTGTTTGGCTACCGTTTTCTGTAAAAATATTGTTTAAAAATTTCAAAGTTAATTCGAGGATAATTTTTTTGTTCTGTTTTAGTCAAAAATGCGCATCGATTGGACCACAAACAGTTACCTGAATTAGACTGTTTAAATCAATGGTGTAGAGGGACGAGACTCATGTTTATATGGAATGCCGCTGTTGAAAAATTAATTCCATTTCAGGAACCATTTTTATTAGATGGCTAAGTTCCACGACACAGTACACTAAAAGGTACAAGACGCAAGACAGAGAACAACACAAGACAAGTACACAGAAGAAGAAGAGAGAGAGGTATCATGGGAAAACCCCGGATGGCTCTAGTAGCGCCACCTACCATAGAAAGGCGAAGCCAGTGAATTGTAACCGCTACAATAGGATTTTTTTCTCGCACTATAGGGAACACAGGAAGCAGTCATAATCCCTAATAGTTCTCATAAATTAGAAGTGGAACAAGCCAAAGCAAAAAAAAGGACATTAACCCTCTCAAGTTCACTACATGGTTTCGTTTTGAAAATTACCAAATTTATTTCAAAAATGAGTATTAGACATGTAGATGTTCATAAATATGTAAAAGAAAAGTATTTAGCATTTTTTATTTTCAAGAAATTTGTGGTTTCACAATGAAACCAATGAACGGTAACGGGCTATTTTTCCTCCGAATAAGTCATCATCGAAATGTAATTTAAATTTATGTACTTAATTTATAAGTATACGTGAGTATTCAGGATATTCAACTTTCGTAAAATTCAATATTACTTTCGAAGATTTAATTTTAAAAAATATCAGTTTGTGCAAGAATCCTCATCATTTTGTTTCTCTTAGAGATCGAAAGCAATTTAGCTCTTGCAATGCCGATATCTTTGCGAATACTAACGATATTGAAATGGAATTTTTATATAAGTTGGCCCATATCTGGCTCTTAAGTTATGAAAGAAAAATTACGCAACGTCTTGCTCATGTGCAGTAAAAAAATGCTCAATGTGTGGTTTCACTACGAAACCAATGAACGCGAAAGGGTTAAAGACATCAAATGTTGGTGCAGAAAGTACTAAAGTTAAGGTTACCTAGTTTTGTATCATATGTTAGGAATCAAAAGAAGAAGATAAATTAAGAATGAAATTGCCCTAAATGAACAATTTCCATCACCTACAATAGGTATTTTGCAATATTTCTGACACGCCATTTTGATGGAACTGTTGAGATTTAAAATAATATGGTAAAACTTTTAGGCAGTTCGACGGCCCAAAATACCCGACAGATTTAGACGATTTTTATTTCATATGAAAGCTTATGACGTCTACATATGTCATCAATGGTCGTTTGCCCCTCATTTTCGAACGAAATCGAAAAAACATTTCTCCACCATACATTCTCTATATGTTTTTCTATTTCGTTCGAAAATGGGGGGTGGGGGAGGCAGGCGACCCTTGATGACATACCTAGACGTCATAAGCTTTCATATGAAGTAAAATTTATTGAAATCCGTTGAGTGGTTGAGGCTGGCGAACTGTCTGAAGGTTTTACAATATTATTTTAAATATATAGAAACGAGTTTCATAAAGAATTAACTGAATGGCAGTAAGATTATTCTGTGCTAAAACTCTACATGACAGATTATTTCAAAGCATTTAACTGAGTTAAATGTTGGACGAATCTCACTGTTACACACGTTATAAGTACAGTGACGACATTTTCTAACTGTTTAAAGCACAACACCAAGTTTCGATATAATCAAGTTACTTAACAAGTATTTCTTACAAGTTAATCTAACTACAGTCTTCTCGATAGTTTCAACTCCGCTTAACACCAAATGTCATCTTAACATGTAACGCTTTCGCGACCGAACCATTAGCCGAACTCTGACCGAAGTGATCGCGAAGTGTTAGACTAATGAAGCAGTAAGGGTTTCGGATTACACTGACAAACGACAGAATTGCTTCTCACTTATTTAAACAGCATTTCATTGTAACACTCAATTAGACCATTTACCTACCTTTAACTTCATTAGCAAACATTTACTGATCACTTGAATGTTCTCATTCACAATTCACGCTTATTGGAAAAGACACTGATGAAGAGTCAATTGATTCTCCCTGTATGATTGCCTAACTTTTTATACATTAAATAGATGTTCATATTTACATTCTCGTATATACCAATGTATATAGGATGTTCAGAAGGGTCGTTTACAAAATTTAAGGGTAGGTCAGACGTGAGCCATTTTTGCAAGAGAACATAGGGTTGGAAACGCACAAGGGGACCGCGACAGAGAGCTCTTTGCCAGCGATTTAAATAAAAGAGAAGGCAGTTTATATGTGGAGTTTACGGTACACACTTACATCGTTCCTCGTAGGATCGCCAACTCTTTGCCGCCAAGAACGGCGAAGAGAGTACATTTGATTTGGATGCGTTTAAATATTTTTAACGAGTGGAAAGCGCGCATGCACACAAATTGATCTTTTCATTGGTGATTTGCACATCACTCTATGTTGTGCCTCGTTTCGATTGGACTGTTTTGTTCAACTCTTCGATGTGATTGGTCGATAAATTCGAATTTGAATAGAACTTCGTTTGGAATTCTTCGGATTGAATATCGGCTCAGTACCGTGTATGTTATTCTGTGTGTTTCGTTTATCAATGAATAAGCGAAGCTACGAGTATTCCTCTATGCTGAATGCCTTTGATATTTTTTAAGTTAAAAAATTTGTCAGGTACACGCTTGAAATGCCGCAGGCACTGTGTGCGAAATTCTAGTTTTCGGATTTTTAAAAAAAATCTAGATTCCTAACTTTCAATGAAAAATAGAAGCTACTAGTTTCCTTCTATGCTGAAAGCGAAGCAGTTGATGTTTTTTAAAATAAAAAAAAAATTGTCCGGTACACGCTTAAAATGCCGCAGGCATTGCGTGCTCAATGTCTCGTTTTTAGGTGACGCATGCGCAAGGGAGCTATAAAAATCGCACTGCACAGCCTAAACAGTATTTGGCGACGGCAAATGCAATTGCGCCAAGAAAAATTGGCAGGAAACATGTGCGTACCGTAAACTACACATTTATCGAAAAGGCTAGCCAGATAAAATGTTCAATTGAGATTGAATGGAATACAGATTTACAATAGCACAACACAGTGTGCTGAAAAATAGCATTACAGGCAGCATGACACATACGATAATGGCAAGTAGGGCGTCATATCAAAAACAAACATTAGGAGCATTTAAATTAAGTGTTCAAAGGTCGTGCTGTTTGAAGAAATACACGCTTCTAAGGTTGTTATTAATGCATCTGGGTTGTTGAGCTAGTGTAAATTTGTATTCCATTAAATCTGCATTGTACATTTTATCTGGTATAACCCTTTCACTTACTTAATTCAGGGACAAAAAGTCTATTTTGCGTGTCCGACCCCATGTTCTATTGCAAAAATGGCTTATTTGTATACGCTTGACGTGCCCTGAAAATTTGTAAAAGAACCTTTCTGAAGACCCTGTATAAAGAGAAAGTATTGTAATCATCAAAAAATTCGACCTAGCCTTGAATTGGCAGTGTTCATCACTCGAATTCATCACATATTTCCTTATAGAAAACTATATCTTTCCATTCATCCAAACTGTAATAATAATAGTATGGTTTCTTTCGATTGATGGATTTGTTCCAAACTCTAATACAATAGTACTGTCTCCAGTGGCGAATCCAGGAGGGGAGGATATGGGGCTGCAGCCCCTCCCCAGAGCTAAACCAGAATTCTCGATTTTATTTAAAATCACTTCAACTGTTTGTTTTTAGTTCCCTTTAAAAAAATAATAAAAGCGTGACAACATTGCTTTCTGGCTTGACAGACTCTTCTTTTCTAGTCATTCCACTTGTACTTCTAGCGTTGATGCGGTCGAAAACATTTTTTGGCTACTTATTTCATTGTATTTTTTTATTAAATTATCGAAAGTGTTGTAGTGTTCTTTATGATTCTTATTGTCAGGCGAGTAAAGTCTGTAAAGTTAGAGGGAGTTGGAACCCTAAGTCCGTTAACCCTAACCTTGTTACTTCGATGTACCTTTTCTCAAAATCTGTTACAGATTCATGTTTGAAATTTTTTATACAAGTAAAGTGCATTTTTCTCATTACACTGAAATGATTTAAAAAAATTCAAAAACTTATTTTTTACATTTTTTTGTGTCAGAACAAAAAATGCGAAATTGGCAATTTCGATGTACCTTTCCTCAAAATCTGTTATAGATGCATACTTGAAATTTTTTATGGAAGTAAAGTACACCTTTGTCGTTATACTGAAGTGAGCTTCTGGTAAATTGTTAATTTTTTCATAAATTTACAAAATATTTAATTAGACATAGTTAAATTTTACCCTATTTTCGAACATGTATCTATAACAGATTTTGAGAAAAGGTACATCGAAATGGCAATTTCACATTTTTTGTTTTGACACAAAAAAATGTAAAAAATAAATTTTTGAATTTTTTAAAAAAAGAGCTCATTTCGGTATAATGAGAAAGATGTATTTTACTTGTATAAGAAAGTTCAAACATGAATCTGTAACAGATTTTGAGAAAAGGTACATCAAAATAACAGGTTTAGGGACTTAGGGTTCCAACAAAGTGTTTTGGTTTACATAAGCCATGAGGTTTGACATTCGTCACGACGCGACGATACAAAATTTTTATGACCGTACCTCCCCTTCCGGGCCCGAATCCTGGATTCGCCACTGACTATTTCTTTTCACGGGCAGATTTGGTACAAACTCTAAAACACACAGATAGTTGAGGTGTGAGAATCTTATGCCAGATTTCATTTATGTAGCTCGTTGCGTTTTTGAGTTATCGGTTACACACGGATGTGAAGACAAACAGACAATCTACCCTCTGACGGATTTGGTCCAAATTCGATACAAATTTACAATTGCGATGTAAAGACGACGTGCCAAATTTTATCTATCCAGTTTGTTGCGTGTTTGAGTTATTGTGTTCAAATAGAAGCGAATATAAATAATACAGGCAGATTTGGTAAGTTTGCACATGATAAATAGACAGTCTTTCCATAGATTGATTTGGTTTGATTTACAAGTTTGGTTGAAAGACAACATACCGAATTGCATCCATCTAGTTTGTTGTGTTTTTACATTATCGTGTATACTTCTAAAAATAAAAATTGTGTTTTCGAACTAAAACGTGACTATTCATCAAAATCTCGAATTCGTTTTTCTTTTTTGTCGAGTACTGTACATTTTCTTTGTATCTTACGTATACGAGAATGCAAAATTTATAGCTAAATGTACATTTTTTCCTTTTGCTTACAAGCAGATGTCTTCTCTGCAAGAATGCATAAAAATGCTTATAATTTAAACAAAGAAAATTTAATTCTAATTAGTTTAAACTCAAAATTACAGAATGTCCATAAATTATTGCCAGAGTTTCCTTACTTTTGATTAAATGACACGACGATCAAACTTATTGCATACTCATAAAGTACAACTCAAAAAGTTTTTTTAAATAACAAACGAAGTTAAGCAATTTACACATAGTAGCATTTCGCGACAGGTAACACATGGACACTTCGGAAACTGAGTTCTGTCTCGATGTGTTTCGTGCTCAGAAAGTGCCACAACTTTTGTGCTAAAGGTCTTTTGATAGCTGCCACCTCTTGGAAATTTAGTAGCATTTCGCGGCAGGTAACACATCGACACTTCGGAAACTGAGTTCTGTCTCGATGTGTTTCGTGCTCAGAAAGTGCCACAACTTTTGTGCTGAAGGTCTTTTGATAGCTTCCACCTCTTAGAAATTTAGTAGCATTTCGTGGCAAGTAACACATCGACACTTCGGAAACTGAGTTCTGTCTCGATGTGTTTCGTGCTCAGAAAGTGCCACAACTTTTGTGTTGAAGGTCTTTTGATAGCTGCCACCTCTTAGAAATTTTGCTGTTCTTATTTCGTCCAAGGTGCTTAAATACTTAACTTCTCTTAAATAAAGACAACATGCATTTCACTAACCTTAACTACATCGAGACTGATCTCAATTTCCAGCCATTGGTTACATGTCGCGAAAAGCTTCCATGCGGAAAGTTCTTAACATTATTTGTGTTATAGAAAAAAAACTTTGGAGTTTATGAATATGTGATAATCATCCTTATCGAAATATCTTAGGTAAGGAATCCCCGAAAATAATTTATGGGCACCCTGTATTTTACGAAGAAAAAAGTCTTATATGATGGTAAAACGACATTCTTTCAAATTCAATAAATAAAAAATAAAGACCGCGCATTGATTATTCGAGAAAGTAAATGAAACGCAGTGAGAAGCATTTCCACACCTTGTGAATCCCTTTGGTAGCAAATTCTTAACTATTTATCTTTGACGTTTTTTAAAAAAAGATGACACAAAACTGCCACTATTTACATAGAAGAGTTAAATTTTATATCGGAAGCAGCGTAAAAATTACACAAAAAATGAAAATGAAATACTTTTGAAATTTACATAAATTTCACTTCTTGAAAAGTTTAAATTTTCCTTTGAAACTCAGCATGTATAAAAGCCTATACAGCATATATTTTACCTGATTTCACTCCCGAGCAAAGACTCGCATATAAGTATGTTTCATTATTTCAATTCCGTTTTAGTATTTTTAAGATAAATTTAGACGCTGTATTTTCTCTGCTACTAGATTCAGAAAATAAATTAATGTGTTTTAATTATATGTAATATGTTTTAATTGTGAAAAATAATGTGATGCTAAAAATGCATTTGAAAACAATTTTAATCTATAATTTAAAACAAAAATTAAAATAGCTGCATTAAATTTATAATTTGACACTTGAATTCAAAGGCAGACCAATTTAAAACGTTTAAATGTGTAAAGGTTTTTTTCATTATTTATACAACAGGAATTAAAAGATCTTTTTAGAAATAGAAAACTAATTAATTTTAGAAAACTAATAAAATAGAAAACTAATTAATTTTAATTACGTCTACTGAACGAGGTAGAAAAATTACTCGGTGAAACTGTATGAAACGATTTTATCATTCAATATCCTGAAAGAAAAAGCAAAAAAGTTTTGAATTAGTGAATTAAAAATTTAGGCGAATAAAAGCAAAGATTAGAAGTAATTACAAGAAGCCTCCCCCCCTGAAAAGAAACGTCAACAGGGTAAATTACGTTACATAATTTCGTTAATTATATTAATTACTTTTTACGAATATTAGGTATTAAGTTCATTCATTAAAATTTCACCCACTTTTTGAGAGATATATTTACTGAAGAATTTTGCTAAGTATTTTAATAAAATATGCTGCAAAAAATAGCTATCGTGATGTTTTATTTCAAGACAAAGCTGACAAAAACGATATACATAGAGAAATAATTTGAACTCTAACGAATCTTATTAATTTACTGGAATCAATATTTCAAATCGATACATTTCATTGAAATGAAAAAATGTTTTCTTTTTCATTTTCTTTTTCATATTTTTTGGTTGTATACATTTTGACATCTGTCATAACACTTAAGAAAGTCAAGAAAAATGAAACTTTTAATACGATTTTAGTATTTCTCAGAAAGATATTAAAACAAAGGTCAATAAATAATTTTAGATATTTCATTTAAATTTTATTTGGTTAAATGAAATATTAAAAAATTAATTATGTATTATAAAAATAATCTTTATCCTAATTTTTAAAAATAAAGAACGGAGTTTAAGAATTTCTTATATCTCATTCGTAGTCTTGTATCGCATTTTGTGAAAGAAGAAGAGAAATGATGTTACGATAAGTTTTAAACATTGCCTCATTGATTCTTGTTTACTACTACAAAATATTCTGGAAGAATATTACAATACTTTTGACAAAATAAATATATAAATTGATAGAAATAAATTGATTAAGATGATATATATGAATAAATAAATCTTACAAATCTGCACTATTTTATTCAATAATGCTTATTAACATTATTTGCAGTATCTTTACAAACAAAAGGCTAAATTTCCTGAACTATGCAACCGATGTGTTATAGTCAATGGAATGGACAAGGGGTTGGTTCATTTAGCCGATTGTAGCTAGAATGGTGTTTGCGATATTGCCGGTTTTTGGCTGCAATTCGATGTTGCACTTTGTCGATGTTTCGTCCCTTGTTCCTATTGCTAAAAGATATTGCACGATATTTCCACGATGTTGTTCGATATTCTGAATGCTGTGGAATATAGTGAAGATATCGTAAAGATATTGTAGAGCATCTTATGCTAATAATTGTACTGTCCACCCCTCCAGGAGAAAAACCGTGAACAGGGTTGCCTCACGTAGACGAGTCGAAGGAAGGAGATTAACGCATATAAAATTAACCGCAACATTTGGCAAACTAGGAGCTCTTCGTTAGGCTAGAATTCGTTTTCGACCGAAGTACAAAGCGAACTAAGACTTCCGCCGGTTCTATCTGCGCGAAACGAAATGAAGCCCTTTTCTTCACCCCCCCCAAATACAGTGGAATATCCCGTTTCCATAACGACCGCCACCGGGATGTCTAGTGTCTAGGGTTTTTCTCGTGGCGGTAAGACAGTAGGTCAACATTAAATCTAGATATCCTGATGGAAATTATGTCAGCTTAACCTATTGACTACGGATTTTTTAAAAATGTATCCAATTTTCTATGCAAATGAAGGTAATAGACTCCAAATAAGCAAAGTTGAATGTTTGGAGTTTTTATCCGTCCGAGCGGATTTTAAACCAAAGACTGAGACATGATAGTCACATAACCAAAACACATTACATTTTTATGCATGAAACATGATTATTAGTAATTATTGCGAAAACCTTTTTTTATATATTTACAATATTTTATCAATATTATGGCAAAAAAATATGTGTCTTGCTTAACTATAAATCCAAACTATCGAACATACATGCACAGAAGAAAAGTGTTCAGTAAACAATGGCTGGTACGTCGTCAAACGTCCGCCACGTTACCGCATTTACCATGTTAACGTCCGACATTGGGTTACCACATTTGGCGATTTATCGCCCAAAAAAATTTAAGTTTGGCGCCATACCGTACACTTTGGTTGGGCCCAATGGCTTTTGGAGGGAAAATAGGCTGCGCCAACTAGGTGGCTAAAGATGAAATATGCACAGTTGTTCTTGTTCAACAACTGGAACATATTACAATGAATTTGAAAGCTATTTCATTCGGGTAGTGATTTAAAAATATGAATAGAATGTATATGTGTGCCGTTAGTAGTCAAAGGGTTAAAGCCATTTTCTGCATTTTGCGTGTAGATCCTACAGAAACCTCATAAATTCGGATTTTTTAGACTGAGCCCCTTTTCTTTCTAACCACCACAATTTCGAAATGGTTAGAGATAGGACAGGTTGCTTTAGTATTTTATGCACAATTAACTACCTCTTCTGTTTGACAGATAAGCGGAAATTAACTCTGTATAACATAAAAAATTTGCAGTTAAAAAATTCCGAAGAACATTTTATTTTAAAAAAATTAAAATATTTACTTCTTGAGAGTGACTGCCTTTCATCTGCACTTGCTTTGTTCATTTACAGACAGAGAAAACTTTTAAAGAGGAATTATTTTGCTTAGAAACATTCTCTAGAAGCCATTTGGAAGCCAGAAGTATAAAACAAGATCACAGAAATTAGGAAATCTTAAACCAAGTCTCTATCGGCTAGTCCTGAAACGTAACAGACTGAAGGAACCGAAACTTCAACGTCCCTTTTCTTCCTAGAAAACATTGCCCCATTTCGGTAGTCAATCCCCACGGGTATTCCAATGATATGTTCGGTGGCCATCAACGGCCCTTCAGTGAACCTCCGAACAGGAAATGAAAGTTCAATGGTTTGTCATGAGTGTCATGACTCCGAGATGGATGTCGGCACTTTAGTTTTATTGAAGTCTCCAAGATACATTCCGTCTGTCCATAGTTAAAAGGGGGTGAAAATGACGGGAAGCTCTCTTTTTCAAACAGTCGCTGATGTTAAAGGTGTAGGACTACTTTACTCTACTTAACTACTATGTGACTCTTTTGTTGCTCGAAGTTTCTCAAATTCTCTTTGTTACTCGCGGCACTATTTTGTTTCTCGAAGTTACTCTCAATTCTCTTGTTTCTCGAAGTCACTCGTGATTCTCTTTTGTTCCTCGAAGCTACTCTCAATTCTCTTTTGTTTCTCGAAGTCACTCGCAATTCTGTTTTGTTCCTCTGAAATACTAATGAATGGAAATTGGCGAAATAAAATGAAACTAAGGTTACAATGAAAATTGTTTTATTTCTTAATAAAATACAGTGACAATTTTTCAAATAATTTTTTTTTAATTTTCAATTTTTTTTTGTTACTTAGGTTGTTACCCTTTATCTCTAAAATAAGACATTAGTTATGTTTTTAACATATGTAGTTACCAAGATATAGAGGATCTCCCATACAGCGTTTTTTGCGGCGTTTTGGCGTGTGAATCAAATTCCTTCCCGAGACCCCAATGAAAGGAACGTAGTGCTACGTTAAAAGAGAGGCCTTTGTTCAATTGAGGTTCATTTAGCTTCCTATACGCGTGGAACTGCCTAAATATAAAGCTGAAATAGCAGGTGGTCTTTTCGAACTGTTTTATGATCCGAAGACGACAAATTTGGTTCTTTATCTTAGAATATTCAGTAGATCAAATGAGTACACTTTTGATGAAATAGGAAAAAAACTTATTAGAATATTTTTGGTCCAGTGATGACATAGAACAGATCTGCTGCGTTAATTAAACTGCATTTGTCGTGGGGCTGCGTTGTCCTGATGATAAGGTTTTATGTTTGAAACCCAATTTCACTCAAGAATCGCCGTGTATGTGATCCTCGTGCTGATTAAATTTGGCCGTTGTGGGTCAAGCATCATCCCGCTGGTGTGGTGCGGAAGCTTGGAGAGGGGTATACCGGTTCAGGTGTTGTCCTCGTCATCTGACCACAGCTCAAAATGGCTAGGTCCGTCCGAAAATAGACTTCGTCATGATTCAAAAAGGGTCATCAATATATAACTAAACTAAACTAAACTGTGTTCTCTGTTTCTTAATAACGTTAAGGCAATACTGAGAGAACCCGCACGTTTATCAGATTCTTCAGTGCTAGCAAGCAAAAATAAGATGAAGTAGATATATTTACCTGGAATTTAACATTAGCTTATGCTTCGTATTTCTCCTTTATGTTTCCATTTATCTATATTTATAAAAGGCAACGTTTGCGTGTGTGTGCGATGTCCAGACGAATCTATCGCACTTACATCCATGGAATTTGGCACAGAAGTAGACGAAATGGTGACTCAATGCACATCGAAGCCAGAATTTTAAATATAATCTAGAAAATTTTTTATTTAATGTTTTGTGTTGTTTTGGGTCATTTTTGGTACGTTTACGGCTGTAGTATCTTTTCTAATGATCGTTGAAAAGCAATCAATGCACCATCGGATAGAACAAACAATTTTCGTTCTAATGAAATTTGTTTTGAATTTTCAACACAATTTACTGATATTTTGAGAAATTTTTAAGTAATAGTCACTTTTATGGTAATTTTTGATAAGGATTTCTTCAAATTCTCGCATCAGACGTTCTAACAACTCTATAATTTTCATTTTTTTTCAGCTTATAACTGGAACGTTTCTGTCAGATTTAAAACAGGAACGGTTAAAATATCTTATTCCGTTTTTTAATTGATTTTTCCCTGAAAAGTTCAAACAGTTTTTTTGCTAGCGAGATTTGACAGCGAGAGTTTCCTCAGAGGATCCCAGAATGCATTGTTGATTCCTCGCAGGGGGTGACGTAATATGTTTTCATTCCCAGCATGCATTTCTACAATCCGATTCATTCCGGTGACGTCATTACATTCGCGTCATTGTCGAGAGGAAAAATAAGCGAGAAAATCAATAATGTGTATCTTTTGTTTCCAAAACTTTTTCGTATCATTGGGGGGTTCCCCCCCCCCCCTATTTTGTCGAAGTCCTGATTCCACGGGCAACGCCGTGCTAGCATGCTTATAATGAGGGAGGGCACAAGAGAGTTTGACGGTAAAGGGAGTGATTTTTTTCTTTTGGAGCTGGAGTTCAGGACTGGGATTGTTTTCTAAAAATATTAAATTAAGAAAAATAAATCAATACAGATAATCACTATTAGTTCATTACAATTTACAAGCACACAAACGTTTACGATAACTAAATTTATTCTAGAGTTTCTATAACTAGATAAACTATGAATATAAATCAATAAATAAAAGAAGTAAAATCCCGTTTGGACAACGAATATTCGCGAATTTCTATGTAGAAGAAGTCTCACAATTTATTAATTGTTTTGTTATGTGTATCTAACAAGAGAGAATTTCATCTTCTTGACGTGATTTAAATATTTCTAAATTAAAGTCTATTCTATATATGGCTCCAAAAATATATTAAGCTAGGGAAGGCTAGGGAAGCCAATAGAAACATGTATAGGTTTTACTTCTGGTAAGCAATGTCACCGACGGTAGAAGACAGAAGACAAATAGTGACTCAAAATTTTAAAAAACGCATAAGCGTTTAATTGGTGTTATTCTTTTAGAGATTATACTTCACTGACAGTATATTTTTTACTATCTATTACTTTATTCTTTTTAAGAAGTTTAGAATGATCTCGAAATATTCTAAATCTGGTCCAAAAACAACAGAAGCAGAAGTGGCTTACTTTAGAGGAACGGTTTTTTAGTTCTAGCTTACAGGGATTTTGGATTGGCTTGAAACATTCCTTAAGAAACATTTCGAATCAAGAAGCCTAAAACAACATTACAGAAATTAGAAAATTTGAAAATATACCTTTACTGAATAGTTATGAAACGTAGTAGGTTAAAAGAACTGAAACTGCGGTAATATTCTTCTATCTGAATCTACCATCCTATTTCTGCAGCCAAGAACCGGGGGTATTCCCGTGGTTTGGGCCGCCGCCCTTAAGGGTCCATCGGGGAGCCTCCGAGCAGGAAATGAAGGTTCAACAGTTCGTCATGAGCGTTCCGACTCTGAGATGAATGATACAAATTTACCTCTATTGAAGCCTCCAAGATACATTCCTTATGTCTTATGTTTAAAAAAAATAACTTTCTGTGGAAGCTCGATTAATTTTCTATGTGTGAGGAATTGCCTAACTAAAGAACTGAAAAGATAGACTGTCTTTTGAAACTAGAATTTTGCCACGGAGATGAATGGGGAAAAGGAAGAATGCTGATCGGGAAGAATGCTGTGTTTCTTCAGAACACATTTTGTAGGCTGACTGAATGCACGAAAAAATCAAGATAACTTTTGAAACATTTCTTTAATCTTCGATAATTTAGGAAGTGGTATTCTTAATGTGTGAATTCATGAATTTCTATGAAAAAATACGTATTTTTTATTTAAATAAATCTTTTATTTTTTCTCTCCCTATACAATTTAACGCATTGTTCTTGAAAGAAGTTTCTTCCATTTGTTGTTTTAAAAGAGTAGAAAAATTTTTGTTACAAAATCTCGAGAATCGAGAGAACTATGTTAAAAATAGTTCTTTTTAAATACGTTAATCGGCGCAGAAAAGAATTTGATCGTGATGTGTGATATTTTCTAATGTATTAAAACAATTATTTCATTCTTATCGAGTAGATTAGAATATTCTTTAAATTCTGAATCCGGGCAACAGTCAAACCAGAATTTTGTCGCTTGTTTTGAATTTTTTAAGTAGGGGAATGTGGGGTATAACCGGGTACCTAAGACTCGAAGGCCTGTTGAAGCTAAACTATTCTTATAAAGAGCTTGTCAAATTTCATTAAAATATTCATTATTAATTGGAGTACAATATATCTTTCCAGAAACGTCACAGTTTTTTTACTTATTTTATTAATGATTTTTTTTTTATAAAAGAAGTCAAACTACCCGGTTTCACCCCACTAGTGGGGTAAAACCAGGTATACATGTTAACTTTACGGGAAATTAAGGAATTTAGATTTTCAGTGGAAAAGTGGCAGACACTTTTATTTTACATGAAATTTTAAGAATATTAGTTAAAAAATCCACTTGTAAGGCAGTTGTTTTCTTCTTCCACGTCACTTGCAGCTTTCTTCAACCCAGTTAAGACAGTTTTTACATTGGATCCACTCTTTTCATTTCTTTAAGTTAGGAAACACATCAACGCAATATAAACAATCATCATCTAATGTGTTTTTATCGCCTTCATCAGAAGAATCATCAATACTGTATATGTCCCGGTCTTGCGCCACTCGGAGTACCCGGTTTTACCCCGAGTGCATAGTGTTACAAACATGGAAAGTCGCTTCCCAGCAATGTGAGTCTTATGGTTGGGAAGAGAGTTTTACAGGGGTAAGTGTGAGATGACAGCAAGAGCCACGTCTGGACCCCTGACCTTGGCGATCATCTTGTCGACTCGGCGACAAATTTGGCGACTTTGGCGATGAAATATAGGATCTCAAAGGTGATGACATCTTCTTGATGTCTCTATTAGCAGAGGAGATACGCTTTAATGTACTAGATGATTCCCTGTGACGTCACGGCCTGCCGCAGGAGACTATATAAGGAGAGCGCTTGGATGACGGAGGGAATGTTGATCCACTGGGATCGCCTTGGAGCGCGAACGCCTTTGGAGTTCTGTCCGCTGTGCGAGCTAGTAAGCTGTTAGACGCCGAGCGGTAGTAGTGTTGATCCATTGGAAACGACTTTAGAGTTTTGTCCGCAGTGCGAGCTGAGCGCTATTGAAAGTGCAGTTAGTGTCGTTACTAGTTATTTGCTGACTGTTTGTGTTGCTAAATCTCAAAGTGCCTGTTATTACCTGTAAATTGTTGTCTGTTTACATTGCTAATCTGTGCAAAAACTATTGTTTCCTGTACCTGTGCTACGTGTTTTCCTGCGTATTTGTGAATAAACCTTCATTCTCCATTATCCTGCGTGTTGGACTGTTTACACCATGCACCCACAGAAAGACTTTTGTAACAATATGTTATAAAAAACGAAATAGAGCCACGCTACTATTGGACTAAATCCTTATTGCTTGATAGTGTATAAATCCTTAGTAAACATATAATAAGCTGGAATAAATATAATTTTTATAAATGTAAGGATTGTTTAGTAAGGATAGTTTAAAAACAGAAGAACGTTAGAGAGTTGACGTTTTAAAACAAATTCATCTACACAGAAGCAGTGAATTCAACAACAACATGACCACTAAGCCGTCCTTTTTTCTTGACTAGTCGAGTATAATTCAAAACCTTCTAGCTAGATAGAAGAACTAATAGCGCCAGAATCAAGGTACCCGGTTTTAACCCACTCTCCCCTACTTATTTTATAAAGTTGTCTTTTATTCTTGTTGATATTTTTCTTTTAAACGCTTGCGAATTATACCTAAATACCTTTTATTCTAGATATTTTGCAGAACATTTACCTTATACACTGCAAAAAATCCCGTAAAATTTACGGTTTTAAACTGGCAGCTGGGATGGTTGTGCGAAACCGTAAAAGTTACGAAGTAAATCCGTAGGCACAACGGTTTTTTACCATACAGAAACAAGTTTTTCCCGTAAAAGTTACGAAGTAAATCCGTAGTCACAACGGTTTTTTACCGCATGAAATTAAGTTTTCTCCGTAAAAATTAAGTTATCGAAGTAAGCGACGTCATCGACTGAGTTGAGTTGTTTTTCTCCTTCTGTTCGAGTTTGAGTTGAAATTTGCTGATGCGTATTATCAATTAGGAATATGAATTAATCTAGGATTAATTAGTAATTTCAATTAGTTTAATTAATATAATTTTTAATTGAACATACTTGGACGATTTCGATGCAAGATGGTGACAAAACTTCTAACTCCTCCGAGCCGGGGATCGAAACCGCGTTCATAGAAATACAAGGCAGTCGCTCTAACCACTAGACCACCGGAGACTTCATAAAATAAAGTAAAAATAATTTATTTGAGTTTTAAAGTCACTATAGCTCTAGTGGCGTCACCTAGTAGTGTAAAAATCAACTATTGCCAGAACACGTGTTTTAAGTTTACGGAGATGGAACCCTATTGAAAACATAAAATGAATGCAATAAAATTACATTTAAGAAAAGGGAAAGTTATGGTACTTTCTGTACGATAACTTTCCCTTTTCTTAAATGTACGGTATTGCTTTCCGCAATACCGTATGAAGAAAAATAGAATTTGCACTGACGGTTTTAAACCGTTTATGGCTGGAGCGGAAAACGGTGAAAAACCGTTTTGTCAACAAAACAGCTTTAAACCGTCAAATATACGGAAAAAGTCCGTGAAAAAAACGGATATTTTTTACAGTGTATCATGCTTAGCTGTTAACTCAGGTCTTTTTACAGGCGCAAATGATGTTCCGAATTATAAATCTGATAAACTAAGTAAAGATTATATTGCAGATATTTAAGTTTGCAGTGTTCTCTTAATTTTGTTCTACTCTTGCAATTTTTACTGATTTTCAGCAAGCCTAACCAATTAGTTCGCTATCGATGCTCATATGATGAATTTCTCATCTTTTCATTGATATAGCGGCCGAAAACCGATTTGTTTTTCTGAAGAACTCTTAACATGGATTATAGTTGATAAACCTTCCATCAGAAGCTCTAAATTAATAAAGTGATAAATAAACGCAATTTGTTAAAAACACATTAGATGAGCAATGCAAATTTTTTGCAAATAGATATCTTTTGTTTTGAGACTCTAAAAAAACTATTTTTAATTAAAACAAAAGAAATTTAATCCTGTAAACTACGTAAAATTTAAAATTATTTTTAGTAGAAAAAATCTCTCTTAAAAGGAAAAAACGGCACGCAAAAAAGATGGCAATATCTTAAATTTTTAGAAAGTAACCTAATTAACCCTGAGAAACACACCTAAGCGTCTTGTAAATCTTTTAAGATATTAAAATTCTAATAATGCATTTTTCCATTTTAAATATGTTTACTCTAGTTGCTTAGAAAATTAAATCGTTGTCTAGGAAGCAGTTTTAACGATGAAACATACGAAATAAAAGCGAAACACATTCGAAATTTAACATTCATTTGATTTTTTGCTGCTTTTAAATTTCCTTTTTCAAATAAGTACACATGTTTACATTTATTTAACTCAAATTGCTTCTTTTATTTAATTTGGAAAAAAATATTAGGGATTAAGTATTATCCTCTAATTTTATTATTCTAATGTTATTTTCAGTATTTTGAGACATTTTTTTTCATGTGCTCAAAATTTTCAAAAAATGAATGTTAAGTCCCTTATTACTATCTGTTGTTTATATAATGCTTTTACACTTTCGTAAATTATTGAAATCGATAAATGGAAAAAAGCTGAGCTTTTTTATCTAGTAATTCCCAATTTGCACCATTTAAGGGATTTCTCACGTTTCAGTTACATAATGGATAGAGCAAAATGCTATCTTCGGTTTTAAGAAGAAAATATTTAAAAAGAACTAATCAATTTAAATTGCATCAACTTAATGAAAAAGCATAATTAGTAGGTAGGGAATAGTGGGGTAAAACCGGGTACCCTTGATGCCAGTATCACTATTAGTTCTTCTTTCTATCGGGCAGATACTGAATTACACTCTGTTAGATTGCAAAAAAATGCAACTACATCATTTTTCGGCTTTACCAGTACTTTTAAATAATTTAAATTTTCGCCACCAAAGTTTCTTTCTTATCTTGTGGCACCTTTGGCAACCTTTAAATTATCAACAGTAATTTTTACAGTTTTATTAAATATCTTAATTTTTCATGTTTATTTTTCTAGTAATCAACTTAATTATTAATTGTTTTAACTTTTTATGTAATTTCTTTTAATCTTTCAAGGTTTATTAAATTATAAATGATTTTATTTGACGGAACTATATGCTCACCATTTTGAACTGCGGAAGTTTTTGTGAGTGAACTGTCAAGCGTCACCTGGCTGGGAGAGAAATTCCTTTGTCTTGGATATATTGCTTTAAGATAGGGAACGTAACGGTTGCACCCTGGGGTCGAGACCGTTGGATTTTTCCTTCGGTTCTCTTCCTCTCAAGCGTGCTGACCGGCACAAATTATTGTGTTGAATGATGTCCTAAATGATCATCGAAACCAGTTTTTTAAATGTGATTTTCTCATCAGATGTTCTGTTGTTCCTCAACAGAAAGAAGTTGTGTTGAGTGATATCCAAAATGACCAACAGGAATAGCCTTTGAATTTTGTTTTGACATCCGATGTTCTGGGCATCAGCAGAAAGAAACAGTGTTGGGCGTTTGAATAGAGAATGCATTTGAGTACAGATCATGTTCGGAATGGCAATCCGCAAATCTCGACAACGAAATTTTTAAAAAAGTGATCACTAAACTGTTGGTGAATTGTGTGGCAGTTAAGTTCTGAATTCCAATAACGATGGTTTTCAAGGAGTGTCCTCTAAACTATTGGTGAATTGTGTGGCAGTGAACACTGCTTCTTCAACAAAAAATTCAATTTGTGTCTGGTCAATCAAAGAGCATTAGCTCAACAACGACAAAATATAATTTAAATTGAGAGATCTCGAGTTTATTTCAATTATTCATTTTCTTAGTATCTTTATTCAATTTTTAAGCCTGCAGCGCTTTTGTTTTAATGTGTAGCTATATTTTTCATTTGGTTTTTTATTTGTTGGTTGTGTGCATCAATCTGTCATTTCAATATTCAAGAATATGAATAATTAAGTTGGAAGATTAAAGTTTTAGTGTGAAAATAAAAAATATTTAAATTTAAAAATTTTGTTTTATTTAATCTCTCTGTTTGTTTCAGAACGCATTTGTATCTTTATATTCTTCCACTATAGGTTTTTTAAATTTTTAGATAGTCTATAAAAGGTAGGTAATTAATTAAGTGTAGTAAAAATTGTATTTTCATTTGTGTTCATATTTTAGCACCAATTAATCATTTCATAATTGAATATATTATCAATATATCATAATGGTGCTGTGTATAAGAAATTCTAGACTGTTAAATTAATAGTTAACTTATTTTAAAGTTAAACTCCCCATTTTAACACACTCTACTAGTAAAGAAAAAGGAACAGTCATGTTGAATTCACTGCATCTGTGAAGGTTTGTTTCTTTTAAGACGTCAACGCTCTAAAGTTTTTTTATTTTAAACTATCCTTACTTAATACTCATTATAGTTATAAAAACTATATTAAGTCCAGCTTATTATACGTTTACTAAGGATTTATACCCTGTCAAACAATAAGGATTTAGTCCCATAGTGGCGGGATTATGTTTCGTTGTTTTATAACATCTGCACTCGGGTAAAACCGGGTACTCCAAATGGCGTAAGACCGGGACAGTCAGTATTAATGATTCCTCCGATGAAGACGATAAAAACACATCAGACGTTGATTGTTTATATTTTAATGATGTATTTTCGAATTTAAATAAATGAGAAGGGTTAATTCAATGTAGAAACTGTTTTAGATGGACTCACGAAAGCTGCAGAGGAAGAAGACAACTGCTTTACATGTGAATTTTGTAATTACTGTTCTTAAATTGTCATTTAAAATAAAATTGCCTGCTAGTAAAAAAATGCTTGCTACTGAAAATAATTTCCTATAAAGTTAACATGTGTACCCGGTTAGCCCACTACCCGGTTTTTTACCCGGTTACCCCACTAGTGGGGTAAAACCGGGTAAAAAAATCATACTGGGTGGTATGATTTTTTTTATAAAAATATCATTGATGGAAAAGTAAGTAAAACTATGACTTTTCCTGAAAGATATATCTATTCCGATAAACAATGAATATTTTTATAAAATTTGGCAAGCTCTTTGTCGAATAGTTTAGCTCCAACCGGCCTTCGAGTGTAAAGTACCCGGCCTTACCCCACTTCCCCCTAAATCCGTAGAGTAAACGATTTTACACTTCAAAATCTTGGGGGAAAATATGTGACAAAAGCTGTTAAATAGAGTTTTAAAATTAACTTACATGAAAAATTTAAATTAAAATAAAATATATGAAGCTCCAGGAAGAATGTTGGTGCTGTAAACAATGTTTTTAATCAAAATTTTTTAGTTTACTAATGAACTTTAAATGGCAGAAAATATAATGCAAAGTCATCAATATTTTATTCTGTTCTTGTGAGATGCATTAACATTTAATTATTCCAAGATATTTAAATAAAATATACTTTGGACGAGTTTTCTGATTTGTTTATTTGGGGTAGAGCAGAGTTTCCGTGCCCAGAACCGATTTCCGGTGTAATGCTTCGTCAAAGGGAAACCGGAAGTGAATCATCGCCGCGGAAGTTCTATGTAACCAAAATAAACCAAACAGAGGACTCGTCCATAATATTTCATGGTTGCGATTTTTGAAGTCAAAGCTTTTCAATAATGACTTTTGCAGTGAAAATCTGTATTTTGAGTATTATTATTTAAATTCCTCATAAAACGTGTTAAATAATTAAATTTAATCTCTTAAATTAAATATTATGCATCTGAAGAAATTTTTTTCTTGCATTTATTGTCCCTTAAAATATTTAGAATACAAGTCATATTGTTCCAGAAGTCCAAGGAAAAATTAAGCATTTATTCATTTCAGCTTTATTTCAGTAAAAAAGTCTTCAAAATTCAATTGCTGCATCCTTTATCTAAAGGAGACCGTTCATGCTCGCGCGATAAAAGATCAAGTACCCTGCTCTGATTTAATTTTAGAATGCATTGCACATTTTTAGGGGTAAAACGATGTGGCGTCATAACAACGAATAAGATAAGTGCCAGTTAGATGGAAGACATACCTAATTGCTTTTGTCAGCGACCGTAGCCCCGACACACAAGCTGACTCCATTTTTTCTTCTAGAAGTTAATTTTGCATTAATGGATGAGTCTTTAAATAGATTAAGCAGATTGGTGGTTAACACGCTATATTTTAAATCGTTTTCATTAACCCTTAAATGCCCGGTGTTGCCTATAAGCAACAAACCCTATTTTTTCTTCTAAAATCTTGAGAATAATAGTCCAGTCAATGAAGAAAAAATAGAAAAAAATGGTGTAGTTTTTAAATTTGGTATAGTTATTGGGGATAGTGTCCTAATAAATGACGTACTAAAAGTCCCCGCCGGTGGAGGGTACAGGGGACGTTTTCGGTTTTTAAAAAAATATCTCCAAAACTATGGGTTCTATCGAAAAACACTCAATGACAAAATTAAACTATATGATATTTCCTACAAAAATAGGCCTACGTTGTTTTTGTAGCGTAAATATTATAGAAAATACAGGGGGATTTAAAAGTTAATATTTCTAAAATTCCTTATTGTAATGGTAAAATCGATTAAAGTGCTGAATCAGCAACCCTCATGAAAACCTCATGCCTGTATAATAATTATACAAGGGTAGTTTTGTATGTGTCGGAGCGGGGGAGGGACAAACCCATTTGATGAACAATTATGCTCCCTTCCTCCCTTCTCATCAGTTCCCCATCACAAGTTTCCTTCTACTCTTAGTCCAGTCAACGAATTGTAAATTTAAAAAAGGTGTAGTTTTGAAATTCGGCACATTTGTTGGGGAGAGTGCCCTAAACGTATACTAAGTCCCCGATGGTGGAGGATGTGCAGGGGGGTTGAAAGGAGGGGATTTCTAAGTTTTTCTTAAATATCTCAAAAACTAAGGATCCTAGCGAAAATACACTTAAACTTACTACCCTTGTATAATTATTGTATAGGCATGAGGTCTTTCTGAGGGTTGTTGATTCAGAACTTTTAATTGATTTTACCTTTACAATAAGGAATTTTAGAAATATTAACTTTGAAATTCCCCTGCATCTTCTAAACTATTGACGCTAGAAAGAAAACGTGGGAGTTTTTTGTAGGAACTTCCATGTAGTTTAATTTTATAATTGAGTGTTTTTCGATAGAACCCATAGTTTTGGAGATATTTAAAAAAACTGAAATTGTCCCCTGTACCCCACACCGGAGGGAATTTTAGTATGTCGTTTAGGACACTACCCTTAACAACTGTGCCAAATTTCAAAACTACACCATTTTTTTCCTTCTGTTTGTCGATTTTTGGCCTTCGTTGACTGGACTATAAGACTGAAGTTCTAATGCCTGTTGTTGCCAATA